>CAUYPK010015192.1:0-37472 GCA_963574355.1 Loris lydekkerianus
ATTATTGTAATTGTTTTGGGTATATATTTTTATTTTTGAAATTTACCAGTGGCTGCTGCATTTTCCACCTCGGCTTATACTTGAGTCACTAAGTTTTCCCAGTTTTAGGGTAAAATTAAGGGGGTCGGCTTATACTCGGGTCGGCTTATACTCGTGTGTATGCGGTATTTTTTGGAGACAGAGTATCACTTTGTCACATTTGGTAGATAGCTCACAGCAACCTCAAACTCCTAGGCTTATGCAATTCTCTTGCTTCAGCCTCCCAAGTAGCTGGAACTACAGGTGTCCACCACAACACCCGGCTATTTTTAGAGATGAGGTCTCACCCTGGCTCAGGCTGGTCTCCAACCTGTGAGCTCAGGTGATCCACCTGCCTTGGCCTCCCAAGTGCTAGGATTATAGGAGTGAGCCACAATGCCCAGACTTGAAAGCTATATTTATATAAAACATCAAAAACTAACATTTTGTCTTCCCTTAAAGAAGCCTGAACCATGAAAAGTTAATGTGAGTTTTGTGGCTGAGATTCAACATACAGTTTGGGTCTCAAGAGTCCAGGCATTAAGAATCTGTGCCTCTGTAGCAAACAGACAGCCTGATTTTTCTCTCCTTCTGGAAGAACTCCAGCATCTGGGTTCCTAGCCAGGGTCCTGACTCAGGTAAAGAAATCAAGAAGAGAGAGAAGTGGTCCTGACACATACCATACCCACAAGGATGTCACATTAAAATGAGCATCTTATCCTCCAACTGGAACAAAGTGGGGCCCAGGTAATGGGTTGCTCACTCAGCACTCGTAAGCAAACAAGCTGGTGTGTTTAATCAGCTAGTTCTTAAAATATCACACTGATTCTACAATCATCTGTTGTGAAAAGCGAGGAGTCATCTGCTCAGAGGAAACAGGCGGTTCCAGGTACTTCCCTGTTGCTTAGTCAGAGGACAAGTGTGATGAGCACCGTTCCTAGCGAGAGGCGTGGGAAACCCTGGCAGGGACTCACAGGGCAGGCGCACCAGCACGTAGGCCAGCCTCCTGTCTTGTCAAAGTTTTATTCCAAAGGAAAGTTTTCTGTTCTTTTAAATATACAATCTAAAAATAATACATACTTGAAATCATGTTATTTTTATGATTAAATGGATTTTGAGCATTTTGAAAGTAAAACTGCTTTATTCTTTTCTCATTGCATGTAAGTTTTTATTGGAAACATAAGGTAGTCATCAGAAGTAGATGCCGCTGCTAAGGAAACTGTGAAGTCAGGGGTCCAGGCTTCCCCTTCCTCACAGGCGCAGTGGAGGGCACCCTCTAATTAGCGCTTTCTTAAGTGTTGGGTTGTCTGTTAGAATTCTGTCATGCTAGATGCCTGCAGACAGGTGCATTTGATGATGTTTCAGCGGGCCCTTCAAGGGACGTGGAGAATTTGGTCAGGGCCTCTGTAAACACATGCTATGAAAAGTGTTCCTTGGGACTCAGTGCCTGTAGCTCAGTGAGCAGGGTGCTGGCCACATACATGGAGAGCCCACGCCTGCTAAAACAACAATGATAACTACAACAACAACAACAAATAAGCAGCTGGGCATTGTGGTGTGCACCTCTAGTCCCAGCTACTTGGGAGGCTGAAGCAAGAGAATCGCTTAAGCCCAAGAGTTGGAGGTTGCTGTGAGCTATGACATTATGATACTCTAGCAAGGGCAACATAGTAAGACTCTGTCTCATAAAAAAAAGAAAAGAAAAGAGTGCTCCGTGGCACTGTGCTCAGTTCTCTCAGGTTGAGTGATCTCAGCAATTACACTTTGTGAGGACAGGGACCATGTCACCTACACTGTGGTGTTCCCCACAACACCTACCACAGGGTTTTGCCTATGGTAGGTGCTTAAGAGCTGGTGAAGTCATCAGGCGAGGTGGAAGATGACAGAGAAGTGAGGGGAATTAAGTTACAACCACTCTGCTGGCCACCTCCCTGCCTATCCAGTCCTGTAACTTCCTTAAACAGTCTCTTCTAGAGCAGGCCATGCTCAGGGGACAAAGTCAAGGGAGCCTCAGAGAGTTTGAGCCTCTCCTCTCATGAAGGAACTTCAGCCTGAGGATTTCACAAAGTCAATATGTACATCACAACTGAGTTCAGGTTCTGATTCTCCATTTACTAAACATGTAACCTGGGATGAGCCGCTTTATCTCTCGGAACCTGTTTCCTCATCTGTGAAATGGGGTTGCAAAAGTCAATTTCACCAGCTGTGTTAAGCCCAAATGAGATAATGCCTGACTATGAAATGATGCAACTGAGGGTGACTATGTTATTCTTACACTTTAGTTTTCGATTACGGGTTTGGTTCTTTTTTCATAATTAGTGCTTTTTCTTCTAATGGATGGGTGGTGGGTGCAGCTCGAACTCTTGCAAATTTTCTTGGTTGGAAAGATATCCAGAGTTGCTAATCAGACCCTCTGCCTACGTAAATTCTATATAAGGAGGCATTGCTAAAAGACCCATTTATTTTAATATTCTCATAACAACGGATGACATGGAGACTCTTCTGTAACGCTGGACAATTAAATCCACAAACTCATACTGAAAAACTTGCTACATGCCTCATTACTGAATATCACTATGGTCACCTTTGAAGTAGTCCCCTTCCCCATCTGGTTACCATTACGATGTTTAGTAATAAGATAGGTAACACTTTTTCTGGGATGAATTCATGAACTTAATTGTCTGACCTTGTCTGACTTGTATGTAATACTCATGTATTTTTTTTTGAAATGAATCATTAAACTTAAGAGCATTGTCAATGAGGCTCTGAAAATTGTACAGTATTAGAAACATCAATTTTTGTGTTTAACAAACTTACATATCTCTGCCTTATTTTGTTTGTTTAAAGGCTTACTTTTGGGCTCAGTGCCTGTAGCTTAGTTGTTAAGAGTGCTGGCCATATACCCTGAGGCAGGTGGGTTTGAAACCTGCCCGGGCCTGCTAAACAACAATGACAACTACAACAAAGAAATAACCGGGTATTGTGGCAGATACCTGTACTCTCGGTTACTTGGGAGGCTGAGGCAAGAGAATCTCCTAAGCCCAAGAGTTAGAGGTTGCTGTGAGCTGTGACACCACTGCACTCTACTGAGGGCTATATAATGAGACGGTCTCAAAAAAAAAAAAAAAAATGACTTGCTTTTGCAAATTCAACCCTTTTTCTTTTGTTCTTTAACAAAAACCTAAAAGACAATTGGTTTTACTTGTGATATTTATTTATTTATTTATTTTTTGTTTATGAGACAGAGTCTTACTTTGTGGCCCCAGGCTAGAGTGCTATGGCATCAGAGCTCACAGCAACCTCAAACTCCTAGGCTCCAGTGATCCTCTTGCCCTCAGCTTCCTGAGTTGCTAGGGTTACTGGTGCCTGCCACAATGCCCAGCTAGTTTTTCTATTTTTAGTAGCCATGGGGTTTCACTCTTGCTCAGGCTGGTCTTGAACTCCTGAGCTCAGGTGATCCACCTGCCACAGCCTCCCCGAGTGCTAGAATTACAAATGTGAGCCAACATGTGTGGCCTACACTTGTGTTATTTAAAAATAGCTTATGTATAATGTTGTAAATGATTTCACTACTTGAAATTAATCTACTTATATAGTAAGAGAGATTAGACTTAAAACCTTAAAAGTCAATGCATTTTGATTTAAAATTCAATATTTATGGCATTCCTTATTCAAATATTCTGAGGCACCCAAAACTGAGGTAGCTTGTTTACTTAAATAATGCAATTTATATTTTGGACACATTTATTAAGGGAGATGGAGTTTTTGTTTTGCTTCGTTTTCCAAAAAGAAACAAAAACAAACTTAATGAGGCTGTTAGTGGTAATCTGGTTACTTTTAAGGAAAACAAAAATGCCAATACTGTAATATTTATATGTATGATTTCTGAGCAAAGGGACATGTTTATACCTTTATATAGGATCTGAAAATGAGCCCAGCATAAACAGAAATGTTAGATTTATAGCTCAATTTTAAGCTTTTCTCCTTTTCAGAAAAAAATACAGAGTTCTAAATTCAAGACTTATCATATCATCATATTAAAAGGTTACTTAAACAGGTCTGGCCTAAAAGTACCTTGTTTTCATTTATTGCTCTAAATCTTACACACAGCTACAGATCTAAAAGCTCCCACACACTTTTCTCCCCTATCCCTAAGTCAATATCTTAAGTATATTCATATTTAGAACATAAAAATATTTTTCAATTTATGTAATTTTATATTTATTAAATACACTTCAGTAATACATTTTAAGCACTTGTCATAATGGTCTGCATAAATAACATACTTTTTAAAAAATGGGAAGAAAATGATCATCCAGTTATTCAGTTACATTAAGAAATGGTCATTCCTGGCATTCTTCTTTTCAAATAATTTGGGGAAAGTAGCTACCTAAAGAATCATTGCTTCGGGCAGTGCCTGTAGCTCAAAGGGGTAGGGCGCTGGCCCCATATGCCGGAGGTGGCAGGTTCAAACCCAGCCCCAGCCAAATACTGCAAAAAAAAAAAAGAATCATTGCTTCAATATTTAAATACTCTTATCCTTTCTTTATAAGAGGAACATATATTTGAGAGTAGAGATTTACAAAATGAGGATAAAATGGACAGTCATTTTTAAGTGACATGAATGTAAAAGCTCACATTACAAGATGGTCAGAGTATTTTTCAGTCATGCTTTTAATTTTTGAATTTCCCTCCTAAGTGGAGTTAATCCTTTTCTGCTAAATAACTGATTGTCAGTGTTCCTTGGAGTTCAAAGCACATGAATGAAGGAACCATAAAGGTGATTGTCCTTAGATCAGATTTATTGATGCTGCTCCCTTAGCTGTCAGATAACTTCTCTCCCACCCTGATATATAAGAAAGGCTAAAGACATCATAATGAATAATTAATACTAGATAAGGTTTTAGAGTAATTGATTTTTATGGGTAAAAAAGTATAATTTTAAGAAACTCTTTTTATATTGTAAGTATCAAAATAGGTATCCAAGGTTAAATGAAAGGTGTTACATGAGAAAGACTATATCTAGTCAACAGAAATGTAAACTATTTATTGAATGTTGATTGGATGCAAAAGACTCAACACTCGTTAACATACTGATTCACAGTGTTCTGCTTTTTTTCTTTTTCTTTTCTTTTCTTTTTTTTTTTTTTGGCAGTTTTTGGCTGGGGCTGGGTTTGAACCCACCACCTCCCGGCATATGGGGCTGGCGTCCTACCCCTTTGAGCTATTGGCGCTGCCCGAACAGTATTCTGCTTTTATATCTAATTCTTTTTACTAAGAGCAAAATGCATTCATGTGGGTGTTAATGCGTCTCTGGCACCAATATTTAAGCTTCCCTGTTGCACCAGCTGATGGCAATACTGTCACAATGTCATCTGGTACAGAAACCCTAATTAGCAATGAAGCATTTTCCTGCAGGAAAATGCCAGAGGCTTTAATTGCCCTCCACTTCAGGGTTTGTTTGCTTCTTATAATTTATCCCTCTTCTCTACTCTCTAGAAAACAACTGGGTAGAAAATGGTTGTAAGTTGAATGTCCCCTCTCAAGACCCAACTCAGGAAAGATTTCTAGTCTTTTGAGATCTTCAAGCCCCAGCATAATTAAGGGAATATTAATTTACCAACTCAGGCCACTGGTTTACAAACAACTGTGCAGATCTAAATTAGTGGGGTAAGTTTGTCAGAACCCACAAACGCTAGCCCTCAGATGTGATTTACTAAGTCTACACTGGGGCCAGGCTTCTAACTACGTTGTGAACATTTTCACCAGATGCATCTGATGTTTGCCCCATTCCCTAGCTGACTTATTGAAAGTGAAAAAGATCATCAAAGAGCCTAAATTATTCCAAGTTTCACACGTAGGAAGTAGGAGCAAGCTACGCCTGGCAGGCCTCTGTCACTGCCCCATGCAGTCCAGTCCCCTCCCACACATACACACATCCAGCCACCACCATCTGCAGAGCTTGAGGTGTTTTTGGCAGAAGAAGAACCTGAGATTTGTGCCCCATCATATACAGACTTCCTCCTGGTCTCTTCTCATAAAAACCAGAACTTTTACAGAGGTCCAGACTTCCCATCTCGTTTTCTTTGTGCTAACCTCTGATCACAACAGAGGTTAGTTGATATGTAATACTTGTACATATTTATGAGGTACAGAGTGATATTTCCACACATGGACACAACGTGTCATGATCAAATCGGGGTAATTAGCATTCTATCACCTCAAACATTTATCATTTCTTTGTGTTACAAACATTCAAAATCCTCACTTATAGCTTTTTTTTCCTTAATTTTGAGACAGAGTTTCACTATGTCACCCTCTGTAGAGTGCTATGGTGTCACAGCTCACAACAACATCAAACCCTTGCCTCAGCCTCCCAAGTAGCTGGGACTACAGGTGCCTGCCATAACACCCGACTATTTTTGTTGTTGTTGTTGTTGTTGTTTAGCAGGCCCAGGCTGGGTTTGAACCTGCCAGCCCCACTGTATGTGGCTGGCGCCCTAACCACTGAGCTTATAAATCCTCACTTATAGCTTTTTGAGAATATACAATAAATTATAGTTGACCACATTTATTCTGGAGTGCAGTAGAACTGGGGTCCCCAACCCCAGGGCCGCAGACTGGTACCAGTGCATGAGCTCTTAGGAGCCAGGCTACATAGCAGGTGGGTGGTGGGCCAGCCAGCAAAGCCTCATCTCTGTTTACTCCACTGCCCATTGTTCTCATCACCACCTGAGTTCCACCTCCTCTCAGATCAGCAGAGGCATTGGATTCTCATAGAAGCGTGCACCAACCATGAACTGGGCATGGGAAGGATCCAGGTTGTGTGCTCCTTATGAGAATCTAAAGCCTGATGATCTGTATGAAGAAATGTAATGTGCATAAATCATCCCCAGACCGTCCTGCCCCACCCCCACCCTGGTCCATGGAAAAATTATCTTCCATGAAAATTGTCCCTGGTGCCAAAAAGGTTGGGGACCACTGCTGCAGAACCAGAACCCCCTTCTCCCATCTGGCTGCAATTTTGTATCCATTAACCAACTTCTTCTCACCCTCCCCTTCTTCCTACCCTTCTCATCCTCAAATACAATTCTACTCTCTACTTCCAGGAGCCCAAACTGGTTGTTGCTTTTGGCTCCCACATGTGAGTGAAAACATGAGCGGACCATGACTTCTTAAATAGTAGCAATACATGTTAGAGAGGAGAGGAGAGGATAAACTGCATGGATGGGGAACATTTTGTTTTAAAAGTAGAAGCTCTCAATGATACAGATGGTAATATAAACTATAGAAATGTTTATTGATGAAAAGTTTACCAATACCACCCACGATACTGTGTGCATCTCAACAACCCCATCATTCTGAGGTAGGTAAACTGTAGTCTTTTGTTATTGAATCACATCTATCCAAGATAAATAGCAGTCTGCACAACTTAAAGGAAATACTGCTGAATTGTAATTACTTGTAATAAGGATGCCACAGATCACTACATAATCATTTGGATCAAAAGCAGTGCAGTTTTGGAAGACTGTAAACATCCCTAAGTTACGGGCCTTGCATTTTGTCTTTACTTCTGCTAAATTAGAAAGAGCTTTGCTGTTTCCAGGGTACCCAAGTTGTTCAGTTCTTCTTTAGCTAGAAGTCAGTGATTGAAAATCATGTGCTTACCCATGTCTAAGTTAATATTGTAGTAATGATAGTAGCCATTTTATTGGCAGTAAATCAATTTCTGCTTTTCACACGTGACACTCCCACATGTACAAACACAGACGTGCAGGATGAAGGGAAATGGCTGAGAGTAATTTCTTTCAGAGACAACCTGAAAGGAAAATGCAAAATCTGTACCAATGGGGAATATGGAAAGAGGGAAAGAGAAGGCCTCAGAAATGCGTGTAAAGGCTTAGCAGAGATATCAGTAAACACACACAGGGAAGAAGCACAACCATGTGGCACCCACAGGCACCACCTGCAGCTGCAAGTACATGAGGTGGCTTTCACTGTACAAAGTTGATTGATACAGGGCAAGATAATCAATAACCTGCAGATAGGAAAGGGTGAGTGCTTGCCTGTGGGAAATGGGGGCGCTCCCCGAATGTCACCTAGAGGTCAAAAAGGAAGGAAGCATGAATGGAGTGTCCAGGCTTATTTGTTAAGTAATTGTTCCCTCTTTAAAAGGTTCTTTGAAAGTTTCTGACCATTGAAAATAATGATAAGTTAACATAAGATCAAAGGAAATGAGATGGCAAGAAAGGAAGGTTTCTGTTTCATCTTCCCCCCAAAACAATAACAAACACAAATTATATATCTCTGCCCAAGTGCTGCCTTCGGAGGTTTACTGGGAATGTGCCAGTGTTGTGGAAAAGGGAGAGAGAGCTGGAAGCCGGTAGGCGTGTGTGCTCCCCTTCCAAAGACCTTCCTAGGGCAACCTGCCTCTTATTTCTCTAAAACCACGATAGCATCTAGCGTTTGTTGTTGGGCAGCAAAGGTATTCATTGCCAATCTATGGAATTTTGATGTTTGGACAGAAGTTCAGCATTGCATGTTGCTTTCATTATCTCTGAAAATAAAATGTGTCAAAGGAGATGAAAAATTGTGCAAAACTGCTTACCCTCACATTCTTCCAGGATCTATACCTGCAGTAGAGTAGCATATTTATTTTACCTCGCTTAAATATGGAAGTTTGGGGATTAGCAAACACTAGAAAATAGATTAATACGTACATATGTACAAGTTGTGCACAAAATACACGTTAATCAGCTGACTGGGATCCTGCCCCAGCCAGAGCCTAGTATTTATAGCCCCCTAATCTACCGTGGTCTGTGATTACAACCTCAGTGTGTCACGCTGCTGCATGCCTCTCATTACTGACTGGCATGGCGCATAACATCTGTTTACATGCTGCATAATAGCACTATGCTGTAATTTAGGACTTTAAATCAGAGTTATAAAATTTGAAATGCCGTGAATTTTCTCCAAGTGGCAACATTTCTCCACTCAGCTTTTAAGGAATACGATTAGATGAGACAGATACTTTCAAAATATCTTCATTTAGTTATTGGGAAAGCAGGGAAAGTTACATACTTTTTTTTTTTTTTTTTTTGCAGTTTTTGGCTGGGGCTGGGTTTGAACCCACCACCTCCACTTATGGAGCCGGTGCCCTGCTCCTTGAGCCACAGGTGCCGCCCTACTTTTTAAAAGAAGTTCTTATGGATGCTTCAAGCTTGGACCTTGCCAAGTCTGGACAGCAATGAGCCATTTCAGTTTGTTGTTGTCATCGTTGTTTTAATCAACATTTGTATGGCAGTTTGGAAAACTTCTGGCATTTCCTCAAAAGTTTCATTCTTATTTTCCCTCCTCTCTATTAGTTGTATAGATTTGCTCTTGAGTGTTGGGGTTTACTGTTTTTATCCATAGTTCAAGCTGTAAAAAGTGCTTGGTGGTTGTGCTGCTGAGGAACTTAGAGAAATTAACTCACTTGGCGGTGAGCACAGTGGGGAATCAAAGAATCAATAAACTATGGGGTATCTGAAAGAAATCTTAGCATCAGATTCAATGCCATTGTTGTTATTTTTTTGAGACAGAGTCTCACCCTGTCACCCTGGGTAGAGTGCTGTGGCATCATAGCTCACAGCAACCTCAAACTCTTGGGCTCAAGAGATCCTCTTGCCACAACCTCCTGAGCAGCCGAGATTATAGGTTCCTGCCATGGCACCTGGCTAGTTTTTCTATTTTTGGTAAAGACGGGGCCTCTTGCTCAAGCTGATCTTGAACTCCTGAGTTCAAGCAATCCACCTACCTGGGCCTCCCAGAATGCTGGGATTACGGACATGAGTCACTGGACCTGGCCTCAATGGGATCATTTTACAGACAAATACTGATCTTTCAGACAGTTTACGTCAAGGGTCTACTGGTTCTCATAATGTTCTATGACACCATCCTTTGTGAGATCATCCCAGAAACCTCGTTTAAGAATCACTGGATCATTTTTATTAGCATGAAGAGGGAGGAGACACTGACACCCACACTTTCCTGTGGGTCCCAGAGACAAGTGGGCCATATATCCCCCTGTGTTTATTAAACACCCACATGTCCACATGTGTACCACACACTGTGGTGGGCAGGGCCGATCGGTGGGTGGGAGCTGGAAGTTTTAAGAAGTACATATCAGGCTTGGTGCCCATAGCTCCGTGAGTAGGGTGCTGGCCGCATACACCAAAGCTGGCAAGTTCTAGTCCAGCCCTGGCCTGCTAACCTACAGTGACAACTGCAACCAAAAAATAGCCGGGTTTTCTGGCAGGCACCTGTAGTCCCAGCTACTTGGGAGGCTGAAGCAAGAGAATTGCTGAAGCCCAAGAGTTGGAGGTTGCTGTGAGCTGTGATGCCACAGCACTTTACTGAGGGCAACATAATGAGACTCTGTCTCAAAAAAGAAGTACATATCAGCCACAGTTGGGAGACACTTAGTGAGCCGTGAGCCTTGTCTAGTGCGTAGAGTGGAAACCTCAACTGGTTTTATGTTTTCAGTCTGTTCTTAAGAGATCAACAGTCTTTCTTTGACAAAAGCAGCCATCAACTGAGAGAAAGGGAATTTTGGTTGAAGGAAACACACAGGAAACATGATTCTCCTCAGAGATACAATCCACCAGAAAATGAGGGTGGTATGTGGAAACTTCCACGGTGTGGAAAACATTTAGAGATATGTTCTTTCTGAATGATAACTGTCTACTAAATGCTCATAGTCCTCATAGACAGAGATTTGTTACTATCCCCATATCATAATGAGGAAACTGAGGCATATGGAAAATGATCTGTGAATGTTAGGAGTGCAAACAACAAAACCAGGTAAGAATTTACAATTTCTCAATTTTAAGTCCTCTTTTTGCCAAAAAGAAGTTTAGTCCATCTCATGTTTAAAAAGTTGCAACCAAAAGTAACCTTACAACCATATATTTTAATAAACAATAAAAGTGTATCTTTTTTTTTCCACCCAGATCACAACCAAATCCCTAATTTAAAGTCAGTTAATGGGCTCGGTGCCCATAGATTAGTGGTTAAGGCACCGGCCACATGCATCGGGGCTGGCGGGTTCTAACCTGGCCCGGGCCAGCTAAACAAGAATGACGACGACGAGAACAACAACAACAACAACAACAAAAATAGCAGGCATTATGGCAGGAGCCTGTCCGTCCCAGCTACTTGGGAGGCTGAGGCAAGAGAATCACTTAAGCCCAAGAGTCTGAGGTTGCTGTGAGCTATGATGCCACAGCACTGTACCAAGGGCAACATAGTGAGATTCTGTCTCAAAAATAAATAAATAAAAAATAAAAATCAGTTAATGAGCCTCCTGATTAAAGGGCAATGAACAGAGACAGTGCACTTGGCCTAAAGGTCATGGAACAGCTGTAGGCTTGCACCTGCCATTGAAAAGTGAATACCTTGTTCATTTGGGGGAGGTGGGTTCACTTTTGTAGTTTCTGAGGGGTTAATTTTGTCCCTGAAAAGGACGTCACCCTGATAATTTATGTGGTCCTAACTGAAAGTTCCGTACCTCTAAAGAGAGATGTAAGGAATAATAATTGCCTTGGGGAAAAGATTTCTAGGAGATCTAAAAACAAAGCAAATTTCAAAAACAAATAAAAAGCTAATTTCTTAGCACAAGAGTTCAAAGATATAGATCAGCATTTTATTTTGTTTTGGCTTAAAGTGGAAGGAAGGGAAGATCATGTGATTTCATAAACCCAATGTCAGTTGGGAGCACTTTGCTTTTAAACTTTAAGTAAAGTTTATCAAGCTTCCATTCAATACCTGTGGAAAGTCTCAACCCCAACCCTAAGTTGTTCTTTTTTTTTGTTTTATTTTTCTGTGAAGGCTGGAGTGTGGTGGCACAAACTCCTGGGCTCAAATGATCCTTTTGCCCCAGCCAAATAGCTAGGATTACGGGCATCTGCCACCACACCTAGCAAATTTTTCTATTTTTGCATAGAGACAGGGTTTCACTATTTTGCCCAAGCTGGTCCTGAATTCCTCCAATCCTTCTGCATGGGCCTCCCAGTATGCTGGGATTTATAGGTATAAGCCTCTGTGCCCAGCCCACCTGGAACATTTTTTATGACTTCAGGGACATGTGTCCTTATGCTTAAGCTTCTGCTCCTGCTAATGTTTTGTTTGTTCTTTTTGTCTATTAATGGATTCTTTTTTATTATCTTCTCGTATTGTTTCTATTCTGTACTATGTGGATTCTGAAATGAAGTTTAACCTCTTGCCTTGATTTCTATAAACAGAAAGTCAACCATAAAAGCCTGTGTGTGTAGCAGATTCCACCTGACATCTGGAAAGACAAAGAGAATTCAGGATTTAGATAGTCATTCAGCACACACAACTTTATTATTATTATTGTTCTTGGGGATTCATTGAGAGTACAAAGAACCAGATTACATTGATTGTATTTGTTAAGAAAGTCCCTCTTACAATTATGTCCCGCACCCAAAAGGTGTGTCACACACTGTGACCCCCTTTCCCTCCCTCCTTCCCTCTCTCTACTCTCCTCTTCCCCCACCCCTCACCATGTCCTAGGTCATAAATTGTCCTCATATCAGAATTGAGTACATAGGACTTTGATTTAATAGCAGGGGTCCTTCTCAGCCACCCTCCCATTCCAGATTTCTCAATGCTTGTCCTACCAGTATGCTGTAATGTCTGGCCATCTTGGTGGCTCTTTTGTCCATTTTTTTCCCCATGTATCCTTTCAAATTCCGTCCCACCACAGTGTCCCCAGAATCTCACTTTTTCTTCCCTTTATTGTATAGAGCAGTTCTGCTCTTTCCAGCACCTGCAACCAACCCCTTCCTCACACCTCTCATTTCACATCCAAAACCAATCAGTACTCATCTAAACCTCCTTTAAGCCCGTGGTGATCATTGGGTATCACCTACAAATCTTGTTAAAAATTCAGATGTTGATGCTGTTTTATCAGGTTTGGGGTTGGCTTACAAATACGTATTATGAATAGTCACAATTTGATTCTGTTAGATGGGATCTTCAGCTCATTCTCTCAGAGGACTCATCCTCTTTAGGACACAGTAGAATTCAGAGTTCAGAAAGCAGGTTTTCCCTTTTTTTTTTTTTTTTTTTTTTTTTTTTTTTTGCAGTTTTTGGCCGGGGCTGGGTTTGAACCCACCACCCCCAGTATATGGGGCCAGCGCCCTACTCCTTTGAGCCACAGACGCCGTCCGATTTTCTCTTCTTTAAGTATAGAATAAACCTATTCTGAACAAAGCCCTGGAAAGTCTGCTCTATGATTGGGGTTAAAGATCCCCTATCATCTTGTGTTCAGACTGTCTCACTTCCCAAAGATCACACTCTGTTGGAAGCTCTGTCAGTTAAAACTTTGATACACTCATTAGTTAGGGCTAAGACTCATATTTCTCCTGTCTTAAGAGGATTTCTCTTGTTAGAAAGATGGTTATATCACATGAACACGCTCAGTGACCCATTTAGCTAAGACACATACAGGACAAAGCTTATTCAAGGACAATCCAGAGAACTTAGAATCTGCCAGTGGTGTATGACAAAGGATGGTCTTAAAGGATCCGTGAGTGAGACTACCTTGAGTTAACAGAGTTTTACATTATATTTTTAGTACCCAGCACAGTTTGTGCTAAGTTCACATTAATTTGGACAGTATTACTCAACAGAGTAGCTTTTTGTTAATCCAGTTTACGGTACAGCTATGTTCCTTTTGAAAGATAATTTAATTATAAAAATTAGAAAACAATCAGAGGGTTATTATTAAGTGTATAAATTATCTATCCTAGGAATTAGTAAATTCCCTATATAAATGCATTTTAAATTATTTGTGTTACAAAAACATGATGTACACTTTCCAAAAAGATATCCATTATATTGTGTCAAGAAATATATATCTATACTAATTATATACATATACATACATGAACAAATAAACTTTGTCCCTGGCCTGACCCTTCTCTGCACACTGCCCCAGGACACCAAAACATGGCTGTCTGGCCGTCATGTCACATTCCCAGCATGCATTCTCATACAGGCCTCCTCATCTTCCCACCTTGCTTTTCTCTCTGACTTGTATTCTATTTCAAGGCTAAGCTCAAACGTCTCCTTATCTCTCCAACTGTCCTTCACATTCCTATGCCTAGATAATTTAGTTGTATTCTACCGTCCATTCCATAGGCCTGTGCACAGGATGCTCTCATGGTTTTTAACCCTATTCTTGGGTGTTGGTGTCATCACCTTCCACCCAGCCGCCAAGCCTTTTGAATTCAGAAATCATGAATCCCAGGAATGAATGAATAAATGCTTTGCTCACCTGTGTGTCTTAACTACCTGCTCTGTCTTAGCTATTGGTAACAGGTACAGAGTTAAATTATTTTCTAAGAATCAACAGTCTTCCTTAGAATTAGTTTTCTGTCAAAGTAGTTTATTTTGCTTCTTCTCTCCAAATCCTTTATCATTTGGATTCTTATTACTCTTGCTTTAATATATTCCTGTTGAATATTATTTTTGTCTTATATTATTAACTACTTTAAGTCCTGCTCAGATTTATGTAAGAAATTTAATACAATATCCTCTGTGTACCATTTCAACTAAATAAAAATCTTTTTCCACCAAAGGCAGCATCACTTTTTCCACTTCCCTCTCCCCACTTGACTGCATCCTGGGTAAAGCCACAGTTGGCTCTTCATGTGTCAATTAACTTGCATAATATTTTCGAGTCAATATTCCTTCCTAGCTTATCTTGCTTCTACATATGTAATTGGCTATGATTATGTGACAGTTTCCTCTTATTTGACACAGATTTCAAAATCAAAACTTTCTAATGCACTTCACTTTGGTTGGTGTCATCATATATGCTGCTATGGCAGAATTATGTCTTGTGCAACACTGTAGACAAGTGAAGTCCAAAGGATGACTAGGAACTCAACAAAGATATAGTGACAAGTGGGCAGCACCTGTGGCTCAGTGAGTAAGGCACTGGGCCCATATACCGAGGGTGGCAGGTTAGAGCTCAGCCCTGACCAAACTGCAACAATATCAACAACCAAAAAAAAAAATAGCCGGGCATTGTAGTGGGCACCTAAGCAAATTGCCTAAGCCCAAGGGCTGGAGGTTCTGTGAGCTGTGACGCCACGACACCCTACTGAGGGTAACAAAATGAGACTCTGTCTCTGAAAAAAAAAAAAAAAAAAAATATATATATATATATATATAAATATATATATATATACATACACACACTGTATATACTTGAGTATAAGCCAAGTTTTTCCTGGCACAAAATTTGTGCCGAAAAACCCGAACTCGGCACAAATTTTGTGCTGAAAAAACTCGGCTTATACTCGAGTATATAGGGGTGTGTGTGTGTGTGTGTGTGTGTGTGTGTGTGTGTACATATATATATGTATATAGACAAGTATACACAACTTTGGTGTAAATCAGGTATAAATTTTTCTATCCCTAAGAAAACTTATTGAAATGATAGTGCTTTGATGTATGGAATGGATTGTTTACCTAATGAAGCAACATAACAAATATCTCCGGAGTAACAAGCTTTACAGCTGACAGCAAACTCCTTAGGGCAAGGACTTTATGTGTTTGGCACAATTATACTTATTGTATATCAGTGGTGTTTAAATATTTAATAACAGTTCCTCCTACACCTATTCCTGGCAGGTCTAGCCTTCCTGACTTGCCATGTTCGTAATCAAATATGTATTTCTGCATTAATCATTTGAGGTGTGGTGCCTCTGTTAAGCCCAAGTAGGATTATGCCATGTTCTCCAGGCTTGGGATGTGCTCTGGGTGACTTGATTATTACTTATGAATATCAAACAGTAGTCTGTCTTACTTTCTTTTAAAAATCTCTTCATTTTAGAGATGGATTGCTTACAGAATGAGCTACATTAACTCCTAGTAAAGCAGTCACTGTTGTTGAGGTTACACCAGAACCAGGACTTTATCATCCAAACCGTATAACGAGGTTGCTTCACTTCTTTGGATGTCAGTTTGCTTATCTGTAAAAAGATCTTCTAGGCTAACTGCAGATGGTTACAGCCCCAAAGTTCTAGTGTATTATTTTTTTCCAGATAGCATATTTGTGTTTATCTACTCAGAAGGAATTACTTAGTTGACTTTTAACTTTTCCTAGAGAACGCAAAAAGAAAAATGGTGCTACCACTTAAATGTTTAATCTGTTTCCTGATTTATTTCCTTAAGGAGATTTTATCCAATGTTTATTATATAGAAAGAGTTGGCTTGGCACCTGTGGCTCAAGTGGCTAAAGCACCAGCCACATATACCTGAGCTGGTGGGTTTGAATCCAGCCCAGGCCACCAAACAGCAATGACAGCTGCAACCAAAAAATAGCTGGGCGTTGTAGCAGGTGCCTGTAGTCCCAGCTACTTGGGAGGCTGAGGCAGAAGAATCGCTTGAGCCCAGGAGTTGGAGGTTGCTGTGAGCTGTGATGCCACAGCACTCTACCCAGGGTGACAGCTTGAGACTCTGTCTCAAAAAAAAAAAAAAAAGAAAGAGAGAGTCTTTGTAGCAACAGATGGGACTTCCAAAACACACACATATACAATATTTAATTATGTAAATTGTAAAAGAACAATTTAATTATGTAAATTTTTAAAGAACAACAAAATTTGAAGCAATAAAAAAGAAAACATCTTTTGGATACAGGAAGCAAGAGAATACTAATTGTGTGAACTCTGTCCCTTGAGTTCTTTATCAGTAGAATAGGAATCTTATCTCTTTACCAGAGAACAAGAAATGAGATAAAGACATAAAGGTCCACTGTAGTTACTGGCATTTCAGTTGGAAAGTTTCTTATATAAATATACTGGGCCAGTGTAGTGCTTCAGGTGTTCTGACAATGAGAGAGTGCTTTGGTCTTCATCTATGAACACTTTCTCTATTGGCCTCTCCCAAGGACTCTTGCCACAATTTCCTTATGCCTGGCTCTGTTTGGAGTTACCATTTCTGCTCATGCAAAACAATATCTGTTGTTGTTGCAGCAACACTAATCAGCCCAGAGAAGGATTTAATCTGTAATTGGTTCCCATCAACAGCTTCTTCCAAAGGCTGAGGTTTGTCTGCCAAAAGCAAAGTAGCCCTCATTAAAATACCATATAAACCCTCTTAGTTTTATCCACCTCATCTTCCTTTCTTATTCCTAGTCTCTAGAAGTTTTATTTATGCATACGAAGGTTTCCAAGAGTGACTCCAGTGAACTGGAAAAGTCTTTTGGCCCAGGCCAACGTCAAGATCATTTCTACCTGCAAAAAGGATTTTTGGAAACTTTCCAACTGAAATGCTAGTAACTGCACTTTTATGAAGTTAAACAATCATTCAGAAAAGTGAACCCTAGTTAGGTTGTTCTGCAGGAGTACAGTACTCAATGTTCTAGTTACACTAACTCTTCAGATTTAGGTAACCTTCACCACCTAACAGCAGACACTGTGCTTCTCATCACAATAATTTTTTCCTATGTTTCACATTTATATTATACTTTCACATTTATATTCTTAACATTATATATCAATGTGTGGATATACCCAGAAGCATATAAACCATGCACACTATTTTATTTTATTTTATTTATTTTATTTTTTTGAGACAGAATCACCCTTTGTCACCCTTGGTAGGCTACCATGTTGTCATAGCTCACAGGAACCTTAAACTTCTGGGTTTGAACGATCCTCTTGCCTTAGCCTGTGTAGAATTTTTTGAGAATCTTGTATTTATATATCTACATCCTTTCTCAAATTTGGGGAGTTTTCAGCCATTATTTTTTCAAATAACCTGTCTGCCCCGTCTCTATCTGTTCTCTTTCAGGAACTCTCATAATGCATGTATTAGTCCACTTGATGGTGTTCCCTACATTCCTTTTATTCTATTCACTTTTCTTCATTATTGTTTTTCTTTTTGTTAATCAGACTCAATAATTTCAAATGACCTATCCTCAAGGTTGTTCATTCTTTCTTCTGCATGTTCAAATCTGCTATTGAATCCTTCTACCAAATTTTTCAATTTTATTTTTCTTTTTAGCTCTAGACTTTCTATTTGGTTCTTTTATACATTTTTGCTCTTTGTTCATAGATTATTTTCCTGATTTTGTTTAGTTGCCTCTTTGTGTTCTCCTTTAGTTCACAGAGCATATTTAGAGGCAGTTGGGCTGGATACAGTGGCTCCCAGCACTTTGGGAGGCCAAGGTGGAGGATCAGTTGAGGCCAGGAGTTTCAGACCATCCTGAGCCACAAAATGAGACCCCATCTCTATAAAACAATTTTTTTTTTAAATAACTGGACATGGTGACAGGCACTCATGGTCCCAGCTACTTAGGAATCCAAGGCAGGAGGATCACTTTCCTTGAGCCCAGGAGTTCAAGGCTGCTATGTGAGCTATGATCACACTATTATGCACCAGCCTGAGGACAGAGGAGGACCCCTATTTCTTTTTTAAAAAGTTTTAATTTGTAAAATGATAGCTATTTTAAAGTATTAAGTTCTAGGCTGTGTTTCTTTAGAGTTTGTTTCTTAAAATGTATTTTGTTCCTTTGAAGAGGCCATGTTCCCCACTTTTCATATACCTTGTGATCTTCTGTTGATGAGGCCAGGTGCAGTGGGTGATGCCTGTAGTCCTAGTCCTCTGGGAGGCTGAGCTGGGTGGAGCACCTGAGCTCAGGAGATAAAGCAAAGGGAGACCCCTATTTCTACTAAAAAAAAAAAAAAAAAAAAAAAAACAAACACAACTAGCCTGGCACTGTGGTGGAGTTCTGTAGTCCCACCTACTCATGAAGCTGAGGCAAGAGGATCACCTGCAACCAAGAGATTGAGGTTGCTGTGAACTACAATGCCACAACACCCTATCCAGGGTGACTGCATGAGACTCTTTTTCAATCAAAAAAGATATAAAATAAAATAAAATAAAATTGAGCATTTGACAAAACGGCTTTCTCTCTTGGTTTTTGTCGACTAGCTATGTGCAGGGGAAGACTTCCACTAATCCACCCGTCATAACATTTCTGGGTCTTCTCAGAATTTTTCTGGGAATATTTTCCTGGGCCCAGTCATGTGCTCCCCCACCCCCCAATTATTCTTTATACACAAATTGTTTTTATTTGAGGGAGAAAGGAGAATAGAATTTCGCTTTGTTGCCCCAGGCTAGAGCACTATAGCATCAACTTAGCTCACAGCAACTTCAAACTGGGCTCAAGTGACCCTCCAGCCTGAACGTCCTTAGTGGCTAGGACTTCAGGCACCCATTACAATGCCCAGCTAATTTTTTTATGTTTAGTAGAGCTAATTTTTTTATGTTTAGTAGGGCGGGGTCTTGCTCTAACTCAGGCTGGTCTTGAACTCCTGAACTCAACGATCTTCCTACCTCCACCTCCCATCTAATGTCTTAATTTCCCTGAGAGCCTCACTCTGCTTCTTCTCAATGCCGCACATGCCCTATTGTATTCCTCTGCCCATAATCTTCTGTGCTCAAGTGCCCACAGGTGCCATTTCCCTGCTGCTGTCACAAAGCACCAGGCCTGCTGTTACTTTTAGAGACCTTCAACTGATAGCCACATTATGCTGCCGTTCCTCCATTGTTCCTGGTCATGCCTGACAGAAACCAGTCCCCTGCGCAGCTGCTAGAGAAGCCATAACTGGCAAGAAAGTCTCACTCTTCCCCCTTTTTTCTGAGGGAGGAAGCTGGAAATGAGTGGCATATTATGCGATGCTGGGGAGAAGATGGGGTTAAAGTGACAAAATGTCAAAACAATAGGATTCAAAAGTGTCACTTTGTTTTGATTAGATACTCAGTTGCTCCAGCTTCTTCACTGTTTCTAGAGTTCGCACAAAGCTATTTGATAATTGCTTATTTGGCATTTCTGTGGGCAAACAAGGGCCTAGAGCTTTCTAGTCTGCCACCTTGCTGATGTCACCCTTGTTCGTAGGTAACTCATAAACCCAGAAAGAAGAGAGACACACACGAGAATGGCATAAACAGTTTTGTGTTTAGAAAAAGATAACTCAAGATTATATGCACTTATCCTATAAAGATATATAACTATTATGTACTATATATAACTTATGTAATAATTAAAGTAGTTTTTTTGAATTATATGTTCTTGTACTTCATAAACTTTAGAACCAGAGAAACCACGTGTTAGTCTAGGTGAGAGATGGTAAGGGCTTGAATCCCGAGGTGCAATTCTATGATTTAATAATCTGTTGGAAGCATGGGCTGGGGATGTGAAGACGGAGGACGTATGGAATTGAGGAATAAGTGAGTAGGTTCCATTATTTGTGATTTTAGATAAGTTTCTTAGCTTTTCTGAACTTCAGTGTCATCACCTATAAAACGGATGGTTGTAAAGATTAAAAAGGATAGTTAGTAGATAGTAGACAACTAATAAGCGTTGGTTTCGTTCTTTCCCATGCATCTAACTCTGACCAGGGTGTCTAGATTATGCGGCCTTATAGACAGTGATGCTACTAACTTGAAGTAGAGAATAGGGAAAGCATAAAATAATTTTTTTAATCTTTGGGATTTTTTTTAACTCATGTGTTTTGGTAATAATACACATTAGACAGGTTCTATATCAGGAACTGTTTGCATTTATAGTTATCTTTCTCAAACAAGCTGTCCTAAGCATCCCAAAATTATCATCTGATTCCTAGAATATCCTCTTTAAATCGGATGGTGTGCAAGGTCACTTTTAGCACACTGGTTGGCTCCAGGCTCTTCAGTAAATTTGGAGCAAAGTGATAAAAATAATCCCTGTCTCCTAGCTCTTAAGCCAATGCTTTATTATGAACTCTGAGGCCTCTTAAAAATTGTGTGAGAATCTTCTCTAAATGGCTCTAATTTGATAGATTTATAGCCTTGTCAATAAATTGTGTCCATTTGTGATGACAGTTTCAATGTTATGTTTAGAGATTATGAAAGGAAAATTGAAAAAAGAATTTCAATTCAATTCTTAAGGCACTGACCTTTTTATAAAGTTATATTTTCCTAGGCTAAGATTCAAATTGCTATCAATACTAGAGAATGTATGTTTTTAAGCAACTGCTATTTTATGTGGACTGTTATTTATCTGGCTTAACGAATCATAGTGTAATAGCTCATGAAGAATAAAACTGACAATTTTTAAACTTATTTTTATAATATTATCTTTAGAACAATCAGGGCAACTTTTCTAATCTTGGAGAAATAACATGACAGTTACTATCTATGCATAAAATATTAAAAAAAAAAACAGTAATTATGTATTGAGATATTCCATTGTGATAGGAGAAAAATCTATTTGCTTACAAAATGCAAAAGCTCTGAAGTTGGGATGATCTAGTCTTACAGCTGAGGACGGGTGTAAGCAATTGGTGCACCATACCCTGGGATATTTCTTCTAACTCATACCTTACTTTTCCACACCACCAAGAGATGGAATTTTCAACAGTCCTACACTTGATTGATTATTTTATATGTTTTGAATTATTTTCAAGAAAAATAGAAGCTATACAAATATCAAGTAGTAGCAGCATCTAATACTTTTCTCCTTATCCATTTCCTGTGACACATTTATCTCATAAAGTAGCCAAATACATCAGCAAAATGTCACCTCCTATAGAGAAAGGAACAACCACATCTTTTTGGTTACCAAAAAAAATGACAAAACCTAGATGGAATGCTTATTGTAATTCATCTTTATGCATGCAGGGATATTTTTGTTTAGCAAATTCCTGATAGCTGTAAGACACAATTTTTCACTGGGTGATGCCTCTGTCTATTTTAACATGTGATTTTGTATTATTCAGAGATTTGACTCAAGAGCAGCATTTGGCTGCATTTCTAAGGGATGACACACGGACATGCACAGACACAGATAATAATTTTGCCTAGTAAAGACTTATCTCTTAAAATCCCTGGCTCATGTGATAAGATTGCCTCATGAAGTCCTTACGTAATTGGGGCAGGCACCCATCTAGGTGGCTGCTGACTTCCCACGCTCATCTCTGCGTTCAAGCCATACTGAACTCTGAGCAGCTACAGAAACCAGCATGCCATTTTCTTCAACATTTGTGGTCTCCCTTGCCACCTTCAGGTTCCTTTCCTTACCTCCGTGCTGTCCCAACTAGACAAAATAGACTTTCACCCTCCTCATGCCCTCCTTGTTCTAACTAATTCCAAGTCTCCTTAGGATTTAGGTGTGAGCCCTTCTGGGAAGATGCCTTGCTGTCCATGTGAAGTTGGATCTCTTTTTAAGCACATCCTTTGCCAACTCTGGTTATAACACTTTAGTCACTTGTCTGCTCCATTGAACTGTGAGCTCCTTGAGGATAAATACCTTCTGATTTGCCTTTTAGAACATTGCCTGGCACCTAGGCTGGACTCAACAAACATGTGTTGAATGATTGTGCCCTGGTCTGCAAATGGCATACTGATGTGTGTACACACGAATGGTGGCCTACTCCTACCAACTTCCTTCCATGTTCCAGGCACAGGAACCTTCACTCATCTAATTCTTCAAACAACCCCGTGAAGTTGATATCTTTATTTTACTCATTCTATGGATGAGAGAATGGATGCACAAAGAGTTAAAATGACCAAGACAGCACTCTGGAGACAGATTTCAACCTTAGATTTGTTAGGCCCCTTACATTCAAGCTGTTTTTGAAGTTATGTGGCTGCTAATAATAAAAATATGTCAAAATTGTTAGGGCTGAAAGAATAGCTGCAAAACTTTCTTTTACTACTATAGTAAAAGAAAAAAATTGCCCGTATTTCTTAAAATAACTCTGTAAATATTTTGTTCAGTATTTCTTTGCACATTTAAAATATATTATCTCCTCTGCATGTGTATGCATATATGCAACTATATTGTCTTTGTTTTATTTTATATTTATTTATGTATTTATTTATTTATTTGAGATTGAGTCTCTCTTTGTCGCCCTCGGTAGAGTGTCGTGGCATCATCATAACTCATACCAACATGAAACTCCTGACTCTAGCAATCCTCTTGTCTCAGCCTCCCAAGTCACTGGGACTAAAGGTCCCACTAGTTTTTAGTAGAGATGGGGTCTTTTGCTCAGGCTGGTCTCTCAAGCAATCCACCCACCTCAGCCTCCCAGAGGGCTAGGATTACAGGTGTGAGCCACTTGCGCCCTGCCTGCATTGATTTTATAACCATAATAGTTAATGTGTGATAATATTCCACATCAGTTGATATATGTAGCCAATTACCTACTTTGCGATATTTGTCTCTAACAATACTATGATGAAAATATTTGTGTATAGAGAGGTGTGTTTTTTTTTTGGTGACTTTTCCTTAGCTTTCATAAAGGGAATTTCAGAATTAAAGCCATACTCCTTATTAATAGTAAAGGAATCAGGGGTCCAAACATTCACTATCTGTGTTTTCTAAAAGTGCTATATGTATGAGAAAAGAATAATTGTGGGGTCCTCTAGTTGTCCTTAGCTAACTGGGTGTTCTGCCTTTGGGGAAATGCTCCAGATCTAACAGCCCAGAGTATGGACTGAGGAAGAAACCATAGTCTATACCACATTATAATATAGGATCAAATCTAGAGAAAGCCAGTGTCCGTCATATCCACAGATGAAGGTTAGAGAGAAATTGTCAAAAGGGAGCCATGTACATCATGAAACTTTTGTATAGAAGAGAGGCCATGCCCCAAAACTAAAAACCTGTGTTCTTTGTTTTGGTCCTGGGAAACTTTATGCTGAACATCTCAGGAATTTAAAAAGAAAAACAAAATCGCCCCCAGCGTCCTTGGTGCTTACTGACATAGGTGGCTCCAGAGCCTATTCTACATCTACATTGCCTAGAGGGAGATAGGGGTCATTCTATTTCTGTTTCCCATGTCAAGCACTTAGCACAGTCTTTGGCACATAGTGGGTGCTGACTATTTGTTAAATGAAGACGTAAGTAGAGTAGAGAGTATTATATGCTTTAGAATTAGAAATATTGGGGCTTGTATTTACTTAGGATTTATTAAAGCCTTTTGTAGCTTCAGTTTCCTCATGTAAAATGAGGGCAGGACGATTTTCCTGCCTGGTAACTTATAGAATGCTCAGGTGTGTAGTGATTAGTAAGAGGTATTCTCATAGGGAAACATCCAAAGATGACTATGGCCCAATGGAGTCTTAAGTAAGAGATAGGAAGGAAGTGTATAGGAAACATAACCTTACCTAAAAGTAAAAGAGTAGCAGGAAAAATACGAACAAACTAGGGAAAAAGCCAACATGTCTGATTGTTTTCTGAAATTCCTTACAAAATCTGATTAGTTCTTTTGCACTTGTTGACATTTAGGCCCTTTGTTGGGTAGTCTCATTTTTTTCATATTGGTTTCTTTTTTTCTTACCCCTGGGTAGGTTATTATTAAACACATAAATAAGAAACAGATTTTATACTAAATGGGTTTTGAAGTATTGTCTTTTAGTAGGTCCTGTCATTTTTTAGAACATGTAAAATTTATTTTGAAACTCCTATTTGGCTTCCAAACACTTCCTGGAAATCTTTTTAGAAGATTAATTTGGCATAAAACAGAAATTACATCTTAAAAGGAACCTTAGAATCCTAATTTATCCCTTGCTTTAGGGATATTACACTCCATTTAGGCTGTGTGTGTGTGTGTGTGTGTATGTGATTTAGGCAGTGTGTGTGTGTGCATGAACATGTATCTGTGTAACTCAGTAAAATACTGTTACATATTACAAATGCTGGGTGAGGATTTTTTAAAAAGCATCAGTAACAACAACAATACTACCAGGTCTCCCTATGCTGATCTGCTCAAAGATATCTCCTTATTCTATTGTCATTGCAAATTCAAGGACTGCTGTCAGCGCTGAGCCTCCTGTAGAGCATTTCTTTCCCATCTTCCATATACGCTTCCATTATCTAAACAGCACTATTTTATATAGTTTGGGCATTGATTAGAAAAACTTGTCAGGTTCCATGTGTTGGTAAATTACCAAGCTTTTCATCCTCGGGTCAATGTACCAGCTTCCTAGATTCTCCCAAGAATGGCTGTCCCTTTCCCTTTAACTCTTAAGATATATCCCTCTTATTTTACTTGTGATGTATATAGATTTTTCTTTTATCTTTAAATTAAAAATATGATAACAGTAAGACACTTCAAAAAGAATAAAAAATATTATAACAGACACCTATATATACTGAACCTCAAAATAAAAGTTATTAATTTTTTAAAAAGTATTTTAAAAAGTAACTTGCATATACAGTTAAATTTCCATCTCCATCCCGTCCCCTTTCCTTCTCTCAAGAGACAATCATTGGCTTCTGACTTTGGTGTATTTCATTCCTATGAAATGTTTTTGTACAGGGGAATTCAAAAGTTCGTGGAAAATGTGTATTTTGAAATAAACTCATTCTAAGTTATTATGACATGTCTGAACAGGATCTAGTTTGAGGCACTAAGAAGGGTAAGACATCAGTTTGAATTCCGCTAAAACTGAAGCAAGAAGAAGCATCAAATTTAATGAGGAAGCTTGGATGGAAGAATAGTGAAATCCCCTGTGCTTTATGGAAAGCTTATGAGGACAATGCACCAAAGAAATCAGTTTAAAGTGGGATGAGGCAATGTTGAATATGTAGTGCACAGTGGCAGACCTTCCACAACAGTTTGCAAGAAAATAATTCATCTTGTTCATGTCTTAATTGAAAAGGACCAATAATTAACAGCACAAACAATAGCCAACACCATAGACATCTCAATTGGTTTGGTTTATACAATTCTTGCTGAAATTAAAGTTGAGCAAACTTTCCACTGTATGGGTGCCAAAACTATGACACTCAGATCAGCTTCAGACAGGAACAGAGCTTTCAGCAAAAATTTTAAACAAGTGGGATCAAAATCTTGAAGTATTTCTTTGAAGAATTATAACAGGAGGTGAAATAAGGCTGCACCAGTATGATCTTGAAAACAAAGCATAATCAAAGCAATGGCTACCAAGAGCTGGAAGTGATCCAGTTAAGGCAAAAACAGACCAGTCAAGAACACAGGCCATGGTGACAATTTGGGGGGATCCTCAAGCATTTTGCTTGATGACTTTATGGAAAGCCAAAGAATGATAACATATCTGTCTCTTATGAGAGTGTTTTGAGAAAGTTAGTCAAAGCAGAGCAGAAAAATGTGGAGGAAACTTCACCACCGCAATGCTTGTGCTTATTCTTCTCATCAAACACGGGCTATTTTTTGACAGTTTGATGGGACATTATTAGTCTTTTTCCTTATAGTTCTGATGTGGCTCCCTCTGACTTCTTTTGTTTCCTGATTTTAAATCAACTTTAAAGGGCACCCATTTTTCTTTAGTTGGTAATGTAAAAATACTACTTGGTTAAATTCCCAGAACCCTCAGTTTTTTATGGATGGTCTAAATGGCGAGTATCAGTACTTACAGAAGTATCTCCACTGTGATGGAGCTTATGCTGACAAATAAAGTTCATATTTTTATTTTTATCTTTTAATTCCATTTTCCAGGAATATTTTGAAGCCCTTTTGTATTTTTAACCACATACCTATATATCTACAACACTATATCTCGTCATGGGCCCAGGGCCTTATTTCCTGTCTCCAGTCAACCTGGGAACTCAAGCTCCCCAAGCCAGTCATTGCTGCCAGCCCCTTCTCTATGGGTCACCATAGCATCACATAATCTGCTTACTGGTTTTTAGTTGCAGAGATATCTCTGGAACCCTATAATTTCTCCTTTCTTCTTCTTTTTATTTTATTTTTTTCTTTTTCAGAGACAGAGTCTCACTTTGTTGCCCTTGGTAGAGTGCCGTGGCATCAGAGCTCAAAGCAACCTCCAGCTCTTGGGCTTAGGCGATTCTCTTACCTCAGCCTCCTGGGTAGCTGGGACCATCGGCGCCCACCACAACACCTGGCTATTTTTTGTTGTTGTTGTTGTTGCAGCTTGGCTGGGGCCGGGTTCAAACCTGCCACCCTCAGTATATGGGGCCGGCGCCCTACTCACTGAGCCACAGGCGCCGCCCAATTTCTCCTTTCTTAAAAACCTAGCTAATACACGTTTAAAAGTGTGTACTATATTTCAGGGATATCTGGGTGATTTTAATAGAAAGAGACTCATGTTATATATTCTACAACACTGCAGAAAACAAAAGCTTGAACTTTATAATCCAGTCATTTCCTGTGCTAATTCTTTCATATCTTGTTTGGGGGTTTTTTTTTGTTTTTTTTTCACCTAACTCATTTTTTTAATTGACAAATACAAATTTGTAGATATTTATGGATTGTAACATGACATTCTGATATATGTGTACAATACATGTACATTGTGGAATGGCTAAATCAAACTAATTAACATACCCATTACCTCATGTACTTTCAAGACCAGTTTTAATATTTTAGTGGGACTATTCATAATAATAATACATGTATTCTATCAGCGCACATGATGGCCTCTATCTAGAAGAGTGAGTTGCCCCCAGCCTGTTCTTCTAGTTATCTTTGAACTATGAGATTTGGTGATTATGAGGAACTGTGACACCAGTTAACAAGTGTTTAATACTTGACCCAAGTTTTTATAATACTATTAACTAAATGTTAGCATAATATTGCATAAATATTTTATAGCAATTTCATTACAAAAACACTTTTCTTCTTTTGCAAATACTTTCCAAAAGTGACTGTATGTTCTAAAAAAGACACATATTATCATGAAGTACCCTATTCATTTAATAAGCAAACATGTAGGTTGTAGCAAATTACCTCAAAAGTTTGCCTTCTTTTCTTTAATAACAGGCATTTTGTGTTTGTTTCTTGGCAATGCTTCTATCATCTTATCCACTCCTCATTGAAGATCGGTTCTAAATTTTGAGTTGTAAGTAATTTATTTCCTTTGTAGGTTGAGGGAGTTAAAGCTGACTGATTGCTGGAAGGATGAAACTAGAAATTCCAGTTAAGTTTCACCCAAAACATTCTATTCCAACAGGGTCATTTTGCCTTTGAAATATTGGTGTGGGACTCTATCCTCTGAGTCAGGTAATATTTCTATTTCCCAGTGACCTTAATTTTTTGCTGCCATCTGCATGTTGTTTGCTTGAATGCCAGTAAACTTGAAGTATACATTGGCTTTTAACCAAAATGAGGAACAAAGTTGAGTAATTTAAAATTCTTCCTGATGAAATGTGTTGTTGTAAGATTAGGGAAGATAGCACAATCCTAGGGCTTCACTATATAACCACACACAGATGCAGTCACGAGCCTGTCCAGTAAGCTTCCCCCGGAGTTGCATGATACAGGATTTGCCCCGTATAGAAGCCCAGAGCCACCAGCAAAGTCTCTGCCAACTCCCTGCTCCTAGCACTGAGGTTTATACTTAATTTCAA
Organism: Loris lydekkerianus; assembly: GCA_963574355.1. Classification (NCBI taxonomy): domain Eukaryota; kingdom Metazoa; phylum Chordata; class Mammalia; order Primates; family Lorisidae; genus Loris; species Loris lydekkerianus. The sequence continues at coordinate 28,433 of CAUYPK010015192.1, forward strand.
ACCATGACTGAGACTATTTTTATTAAAAAAAAAAAAAACTGGACGGTTCTATTTATCTACTTGAAAACACTTAGAAATACGTTTTATATCACTTTGGGGATGAATGTAAGCTTAGGAAAATTTATTATGATGGAAAACAAAGGGCTTGTTGAAAGAACTGCATGGGGGGATAATCCTGGAAGATGATTCTGGAAGTCTTAAGGAAACTGTTGGTCAAGAAGTGTATCTAGCCCTTAGAACCCAGGGGAAAAGGTGAACCTCTAAGGTCCTTATCAAGCAGGAGTTGTAATTAGGGTTCTCCTTTGCAGGACAGGTAAGGAATTAAAGCGGCATCTAGGAATTAAATGTAACAGAAACTGGCTCCTAATCCTGGTTTGCCTCAAAATAGGACAAGACATAGACCAGTCCACAGTTTTCCTCATCTGAAGGTTAGGAAGCTTTTGTTTTCTGCAGTGTTGTAGAATATATAATCTGAGGCTCTTCCTTTGATGACAGTGAGTTCTTGTCCATCTCTGAAGAATGTGTCTGTGGTAGATCCTTCTCTAAATACAGCCAAATTTGACTTTGTTCCTTTTAGTACTGGTCCAAATATTGTGGAAGCCTGGCACAGATTGACCTCCTTGCTTTTCATAGATAGGCTACTTTCATGGATTTATGCTGGGGAGGGAGTAACCTGCTGTTCTATTCCCCTAGAAGCCATTTTGTTTCAGTATTTTTCAAGCTTTTTTATTTCACAGCACACCCGAAGCCATAGTTAAACTTCTGAGGCACACTTAAATTTAAGTTGATCTAAAAAATGAGTTTAAAAAATGTGCTTTGAACTTCTTTCAAAAATAATTCAATTAATGATCTTTAAAAATGTTCGAGGCACACCTAACCCCTCTCATGGCACACCAGTGTGCCACGGCACACCATTTGAAAATCACTGCTCTGGAATAATTTATTTGTGTATTTATAATAGTTCAACCTTGACATAACTTTTTGACATCTAGTTGAACTACCAAGCATCTATTGCTGATGTTTTAATCTTACCACCATGTTATTGACCTACTTTCCAGGCCCATTTTATTTATTTATAGGTTCATTCAAGAAATATTAAGCACCTCCAATGTTCCGAGTGCTACACAAGGTAGAACTGGAGTTGCAAAGTGGAAAAGAACACATTCATGTGAGCACTGCCCTGTTAGAGGTCAACAGTGTGTCGTGGGACCACATAGCAGGCAGCGTGCTCTGTTATGAACTTACTAATAAAGATATAACAAAAATGAAAGATATAACATTTAACCAATTATATTATATTGGTTTACTCATCTATACTTAACGGTCTTAATGTCCTACTCCTGAGCTATATTTGAATCCCTATCCGATGAGCGTAATTCTGGAGATGTGAAATTTGTTTTCAGCTAGACATGAAGAGGAAAAATGGAGAAAGAAATCTTGACGGCAGTATGGTGAAGGATGGCAATTAAATACCATATTTTTTTTTGAAGAGAAGATAACTTATTTACCTAAGTAGTTTAACGGTTAAAATAGGACAACACTTAAATCTGCACAAATCAACATCAATAGATAAAAGAGAGTCACTGAAAGCTAACTTGTCTATTAATAGTTAAACACAGCATAGAATTAATTGAATCCAAACAGCTTAGTCAAAGTAAAAGTGAGTAACAATTTGAGATAGAATATGCATGTAATGGAAATGTTATGGACAGGTGAAGTGTATAAACGGAGAGCAGTGACAGCATCGTGCTCTGGAAGGAATAGTGCTGTGGAAGCCGTGTGCTAGAAGGAAGCTGGTGGCGGCCTCCGGTGTTCTTTCTTTCAACCCAAGAATACCATAACTATAGCCCACAAAGTAGAAGGGAAAAGGAGAGAGAGGGGAAGGGAGGGGGGATAGAAGAGGAGGGAGGGTATTTAGGGGGACCTCACCTAATGTGCATAATGCAATGGTACATTTCAAAACTATTAAGAAATGAGTGTAAGAGAAATATCAGTATGTAAGATGGTCAAATTATTAAAATGAAACTGAGACCAAGATAAAAGATGTGCCACAGAGTGAAAGGTAAAGACTTTCTTTAAAAAATTAAACTTAAAAGAGATCTACTGAAGAGATTGTTTTCCATGTGGGTTCCTTCCCCATCTTTGACCTCATGGAAAATGTTCAAACATTGTGGGGAAAAAAAAAATGTTGTAAGATAATAAACACAGAGAATTCTATGGAGGAGAGTAGGATTCAGAGGTTACCCAGTGAAGACAAAGGGCTGGTTTGTTGCTCTTTTAGTAGCTAGAAAAGGTCTTTAAGGCCAGATGGGGTGCACACAGTGAAAGAGAGCACCTGAACAAACAAGTATTGAATTCAGAGAATGCCTACAAGTCCGTGCTGGGCTACATTCCCAAGGCAGACTCAGAAGTTACCTGCCCTGCCAGGTACTTACTAATCCATCCCTCTCCGATGGGAACATTTTCTCCGTCATTGCATGAAGTGTCTCTTGAACACTCCACATCTGATTTTTTCTATATGCTTAATTGGCACAGTACTAAAATTGACTTATTATATTAAACAAGTAATTTTTGAGGGTAAAATGAAGCCAGAATTCCCCGAAACAGTCCAGATAGTCCCGTATGAAGGGAACACTTCAAAGACGTTTCAGTGAACCTATGAGTAAATTATTTTTGGTCCTTAATTCGGGCTAGTGGTTCCTGTGGGAGATTGCCAATTTTAGGTGAATTAGGAGGCACCATGTGAGATGCCGTCTGTCCAATAAGAAATGCAACACCTTACTTAAATTCTTGGTTTTCCTTTGGCCTTCTAACCAGAAATGTAAAAGAGAGGTGCTTGGCATAGCATTCTGGGAAAACTCCTTTTTGCCTTTCCCTGTGCTCTTATTATTTTATATTTATGAATGTAGATAAAATGCTGAGTGCTGCATCCTCTATTTTTTACCCCAGGAATTTAACAGAATGTCAGTTTTCAATGGACACCCCTGCACACACTGGACACTTACTTCTTGGCAAGTTGCAGTCACCCAGTGTGTACTGTTCACTCTAATGAAGCTTCCATTGTCCCATTCAAACACGTGTCTGTGTTCCCTATCAAAATGCTCTCAAGAAATGATCTGAAACTTTTCCATAGAACTAGTAGGGCAAACTGTCTTATTCAAGGCTTGGCTAGTGTATGGAACAATTGAGAGTTCCGTGATGTATGTGCATTTGTTCATTTCTAATATGACACAGAGTCTTGGCATCTGTTCTTTTCATGGAATAAAGAGAATGGATTAACTCAGGAGGAAAGTTTGTAATGTATCAAGAACAATGGGCTGTTCTTTCTAAGAACTATAAAAAGGTGGGTTTTTTTTTTTTTGAGGGGGTGGGTAGGAGAGGAGAGTCCTGAACACTTTATATTCTTTCTGATAAGCTGTCCAAAAAAAAGATAGATTGAAGTTTGGAGTTTGGCAGATGATAGGTGAAAATAAATTATAAGTGGAGAACCTAACTGTTGATCCCATTGGGCAGGAAGGGAACAGCGTTGCAGGTTCCAGAAGACGTGAATCCCAAGTGTGCTTGGGTCCAGACGGCTGTGTGGCAGGACCTCAGGGAGAACCAGGCTTGGGCCCCCTGAAAGCAGGCACTGCAGCTGTGACCTTGGGAGTAAGGCACAGAAAAACTGAGGGCAGCTTGAGGTAAAGGAGGTAGGGTTGTCTCAGAGAATTTCACTTCCCTCTTTAAGGCAGGAAGTTGGAGCAGGTGAGATTTCACTTCCACGTAGAGGAGCAGTGTCAGACAGAAAGCGGCTGGTCCATGCCCAACAGCAGCATGAGGGGTGGTGATGCGGTCAGAGACTTACGGGGAATTGTTCACTTAATGGTTAATTTTGTGTGTGTGAATGTCACATTTCACCCCACTTACAAAAAAAAAAAAAAAAAAAACTTAGCGGTGAAGACTCAGGAACAAGAAACTAGAAACTGGCAAACCTCTTTTTAGAACTATCAAAGCACTGGGGGTCTCAAATGCAAGGGAAGAGGGAATACCAAAGACCAGTGACTACCGATGTTAAGCAAAAAGCTAGTGCTGCCTGTGACTTAATTGGAAAAAATAAAGTGTGGCATTTACTTGACCTTCAAATGTTGAGAAGCAATGCATAGCTACACTATAATCCTATAAACAACATTCACGGTTCTGCACTCCCCACAGACATACAAAATCTACAACTATTTCATTTCTATAATGAAGCTCTAAATCTTTCCTCATAGTCTCGTTTGTTGCCATCTTCCAGCCATTCTGGTTCCATTACTGTTTCCTTGTGTGCTCCCTAGTGACAGTGGGATAATGCTAGTTTGGAATATGTAATAGTTTACATTTGTATATTGACATGTAATAGTTGTATTAACTTGGGGGATACATGCGGTATTTTGATACCTCTATACAATGTGAAGCGATCAAATCAGGGGAATTGAGAGATCCATCACCTCAAACATTTATTTTTTCTTTGTGTTGGGAACATTACAAATCTTCTCTCCTAGATACTTTGAAATATATAATAAATTATTAACTACAATTTTGCTACTGTACTAGTGAATCTTGAAACTTAATTCTTCTATCTAATTGTATTTTTGTACTTCTTAACCAACTTCTCTTCATCCCTCTACTTCTCAACCTCTGGTTCCTACCATTCTACTCTCTACCACCATGGAATCTAGTTTTTTAGCTTCTACATATGAGTAAGAACATGAGCTATTTGTCTTTCTATACCTGGAGTATTTCCCATAACATAATGACCTCCAGTTCCACCCATGTTGCTCTGAATGACAGCATTTCATTTTTTATGGCTGAATAATATTCCACTGTATTTATATACCACATTTTCTTTACCCATTTGTCTGTTGATGGCCATTACATTGATTCTCCACCTTGCCTATTGTGCTTAGTGCTGCAATAAACATGTAGTGTAGTTATTTCTTCAATATATTAATTTCCTTTCTTTGGGGTATATGCCCAGCAGTGAAGTTTCTGGATCATTTAGGAGTTTTTAGTTGTTTGAGATATCTTCATACTATTTTCCAATTTTTACTGTATCCCCTGTGTGGGAAGGAAGAGCTTTTGGACAGCAGACCTATTGTACTCTCTTCCTCCTCTTTACTGTTCGACCACCTAGGACCCCTTCATGACGGGGAGGCATTGTGTCTTTCAACACCACATAAATATATGTCTTTCAACACCACATAATATATATTATGGTGTCTTTCAACACCATATAATATGTATTTTTTAGTGAAAAAATGTAATTTTGCATTTTATCTGTTAATCACTTTGTCACTTCTTGGCCTGATATACTCGTTCATTACCCAACAAATACACTAGGCACTTCCTGTGCTTGTTTCAAGTAATACAAAGGTGAAGCCATGGACTCAAAAAAAACCCTGCAACTCTGAAAAAAAAAAAACTAAGAGAACAAGATCCCCCCAAAGGAAGGGTTACCTTCAATTGTGAAATATATTTGACTTTATGGATGTTTATTTACTTCTGTTTAGAAGGTGCTATAGACCAAATGTTTGTGTCCCTGCAGCATTCTTTTGTTGAAACCTAACCCCCTATTGATGGTACTTGGAGGTGGGGCCTTTGGAAAATGATTAGGTTATAAGGGTAGAGTCCTAATAAATGGGATTAGTGTCCTTCTAAAAGAAGCCCCAGAGAATTCCCAAACCCTTTCTTCCATGTGAGGACACAGCAAAAAGGCAGCTATCTAAGAACCAGAAAGTGGCCCTTGGAGGATACTGAATGTGCCAGTCTCTTGTTGGACTTCCCAGCCTCCAGAACTATGAGAAATAAATTTCTGTTATTTATAAGCTACCCAATGTATGGTATTTTGTTGTAGCAGCTTGAATGGACTAAAACAGAATGACTCAAGAACATAAGTGACTTAAAGATGTTTTGAAAACCTATTTGTGTTTAACTCAATTGCCTAAACTATTGAATATTTCTAAATAATTCCTACTCAGCCATTGTGGTGCCTTACTCCTTTTTCATAGACACAATGGCTAAAAGCCTACATAATCTGAAGTGGGATCATTCAAATCCCCTTTTCCAGTTTATTGCATCTCTAATTAGAAAGTGTGCAATATCTGAAATGGCATGTCATAGGAGAGGGGATTTGGCCAAAATAGGACAATAAGCAGAAGATGGGTCATGACTTCAGAATGTCTGGATATAGGCATGTGAACATGATTTATTTTTCTCTTACAACATAGGTGCCCAAGGAGGGAAGAACAATACTTTGGACTGTGTTCAAAAATAAATGAGAAAAACAAAGACCAGAACTTTGATTTCCCAAGAGATAAATCCTGGGGTGGGCAAAGGTGACTGTATTTGCTAAAGAGACATCACAGGGGGAGATGCTGTACTTCTAGTCATATACAAGTATTCTTCCATCAACTAGAATAGCTTGATAGATAATTTATTTTGAAAAAATTGAAGCATAATAAAGTATGTCTCAATTTAAATTCTATGATTTCTGTGATGTGACTTCAATTCGTTTCCAAAGGTTTGATTCTTTTCTATATTGATGTTTTATATGCTTATCAAAAGAGGATAATACTTTCTTTTAGGTTCGTTACCTGGACAATGGTAATAGATGAGGTGGAAACTTACCTGACAAGATAAAGTACATTCTAGAACAGTGGTTCTCAACCTGTGGGTTGCAACCCAGAGGAACTGTATTAAAGGGCCGCGGCATTAGGAAGGTTGAGAACCACTGTTCTAGAATGTAAGTTACCCTTTCTCCATGGCATTCTGTTTATAATTTAACTATTGCCTATTTATCTGGTCTTACCAGACCCCAGAGTTTACAAGGAAGAATGTTGTAATCTCAGACTTAGCTTGAACAACAAATAAAATTCCCATCCAAGTGTATTAGTTAGCTAAAAGTTTTTACCTTGTGTTTTCTGCATTGGGTTATGTTTTATGTACTAATTGCTCCTCTATTACTTTTATAATATTTGGAATATTACCAGTTTTTTTTAAATTTATTATTGGGGATTTATTGAGGGTACAAGAAACCAGGTTATACTGATTGCATTTGTTAGGTAAAGTCTCTCTTACAATCATGTCTTGCCCCCAAAAGGTGTGGCACACACCAAGACCCCACCTCCCTTCTTCTTTCCCCCTCTCTGCTCTTCCTTTCCCTACCCCTCCCTCCTTCTTTCTCTCTCTGCTCTCCCCTTCCCCCACCCCCATCGTGTCTTTTTAATTGTCATTAATTGTCCTCATATCAAAATTGAGTACATAGGATTCATGCTTCTCCATTCTTGTGATGCTTACTAAGAATAATGTGTTCCACTTCCATCCAGGTTAATACAGAGGCTGTAAAGTCTCCATTTTTCATGGCTGAATAGTATTCCATAGTGTACATATACCACAGCTTGTTAATCCATTCCTGGGTTGGTGGGCATTTAGCGATTGTAAATTGACCTGCGATAAACAGTCTAGTGCAAGTGTCCTTCTGATGAAAGGATTTTTTTCCTTCTGGGTAGATGCCCAGTAATGGGATTGCAGTATCAAATGGGAGGTCTAGCTTGAGTGCTTTGAGGTTTCTCCATACTTCCTTCCCAAAGGGTTGTACTAGTTTGTGGTCCCACCAGCAGTGTAAAAGTGTTCCCTTCTCTCTACATCCACACCAGCATCTGCAGGTTTGAGATTTTGTGATATGGGCCATTCTTTCTGGGATAAGATGGTATCTCAGGGTGATTTTGATTTGCATTTCTTTAATAATTAGGGATGATAAACATTTTTTCATATGTTTGTTTCATATGTTCTGTCTTCTTTAGAGAAGGTTCTATTCATGTCTCTTGCCCATTGATATATGGGATTGTTGGCTTTTTTCATGTGAATTAATTTGAGTTCTCTGTATATCCTAGTTATCAAGCTTGTTGTTGCAATTGCCATGGCAGTCTTCTTCATGGAGTCTTTCCCCAGGCCCATATCGTCCAGTGTTTTTCCTATGCTTTCTTTGAGGATTTTTATTGTTTCATGCCTTAAATTTAAGTCCTTTGTCCATCTCAAATCAATTTTTGTGAGTGGATAAAGGTGTAGGTTCAGTTTCAGTCTTTAACATGTAGATATCCAGTTCTCCCAGCACCATTTATTGAATAGGTATGTTCTTGTTTGGTTTATCAAAGATTAGGTGGTTATAAAACGTTAGTTTCATTTCCTGGTTTTCTATTCGATTCCAAATGTCTATGTCTCTATTTTTGTGCCAGTACCATGCTGTATTGACCACTATGGCTTTGTAGTACAGCCTAAAATCTGATATGGTGATGCCCCCAGCTTTTTTTTTATTACTAAGAACTGCCTTAACTATACACAATGCAGAATAATTTTTTCCAAATCTTGAAAGTACTCTGTTGGTATTTTAATAGGAATGGCTTTGAATAGGTAGATTGCTTTGGGAAGTATAGGCATTTTAACAATGTTGATTCTTCCCAGCCATGAGCATGGTATGTTCTTCCATTTGTTAATATCCTCTGCTATTTCCTTTCTTAGGATTTCATAATTTTCTTTATAGAGGTCCTTCACCTCTTTTGTTTGGTATATTTCTAGGTATTTCATTTTCTTTGAAGCTATGGTGAAGGGAGTTGTGTCCTTAATTAGCCCCTCATCTTGACTGCTATTGGCATATACAAAAGCTACTGACTTGTGGACATTGGTTTTATATCCTGAGACATTACTGTATTTTTTGATGACTTCCAGGAGTCTTATGGTTGAGTTTTTGGGGTTCTCTAAGTATAAGATCATATCATCAGCAAAGAGGGAGAGTTTGACCTCCTCTGCTCCCATTTGGATTCCCTTTATTTCCTTGTCTTGTCTAATTGTATTGGCTAGAACATCCAGCACTACATTGAATAGTAAAGGTGACAGAGGACAACCTTGTCTGGTTCCAGTTCTAAGAGGAAAAGCTTTCAGTTTTACTCCATTCAGTAAAATATTAGCTGTGGGTTTGTCATAGAGAGCTTCAATCAGTTTTAGAAATGTGCCACCTATGCCTATA
>CAUYPK010015193.1:0-41006 GCA_963574355.1 Loris lydekkerianus
AGCAACGACTCAGCAAGGCCCGGCCTGAAACTGCCTCTACCTAGATACAGCCAATGTGGTACCATGCCACTGGCCCGACCCTGTCACTCACCTCTTCCCCCGCCTTCTTTCCCTGCCCCTTCTCCACAATAAAAAATAAAATAAATAAATAAAAAAAAAAAAAGCCTCTACTTGGAATGTTCTGTAATTCCTATCACAGTAGGGTGGCAATGTGACCTTAGATCAGAGATTCCTTGAGAGAACTGATACCGCCTGTGATGGTGAATATTAGATGTTAACTTGACTGAATTGGGGGAGAGCTTGGTGGCTGATGTTTCTGGTTGTGTGTGTGAGGGTGTCTCCAGAGAAGACCGAATTGTGAGTCAGTGGCTTGACAGAGGAACACTCGTCTTCATGGTGAACAGGTGCCATCTAACCAACTGCAGGCAGGGCTAGAAGAAGGCAGGTGGAAGAAGAGAAGCAGAAGAAGAGGAGCAGCCTCCTCTTGCCCTTGGACATCAGACTCCAGGTTCTCCGGTCTTTGGACTCTGGGACTTGAACCAGTGGCCTCCTAGAGGTCCTTTGGCCTCAGACTGGGAACTGAACTTTGGTGTCCTTGATTTTGAGGCTTTCAGACTTGGATTGAGCTTTGCTACTGTAACTGACCCCCTGAACAAATTTCAATGGCCTCTATATGTATTTTTTATAATCATCTACCTTCATTAACTACTTGACCTTTGAATTGCTCCCCAGAAATAGTGGATATTTGCAAGACAAAGGAGCTGAGATTCAGAAGGCCTTGGCAGACTTCCTGATGCCATCCCCACAACCTGCCCTTGTGCACGCAGCCGCTTGCCACTAACACCACAACCTGCCCCAAGGCAGGAGGCCCCTCCTTTCAAAGCCCATAATCTCCATTGGTCAGAGAGACTGATTTGAGGCAGTTTCTCCCATTCTTCCTGCAAAACATCCTTGGTATTAAAAAAAATTCCTTTCTTCCTTAGCAATCCTTGTTGTCTCAAGAATTGGATCTTGTGTGATAACAACTAGACCTAGATTGAAATCCAATTGTGTTTTCGACAACACTGTCACCTTCCCTGGGAGCCACACTACTGGCTTCTGTCCTTCCCCAGCTGGCCCTGCATCTTTGTAATCATGTTAGAAAATTCTCCTTAATTCCTTCTCATATATGTATATATGTGACTCAAATCACGTTTGAGTTCTACAATTACAAGAGACACAAGATATACAAGATAGCAAGTGTTATGGGTATATATTAACTATTACAATTTTAATATAGTGTTTTCCTTTCCTATATGAACTAACATAAAATCTTAAGCCGCCCCCTCCCCAGAGGCTGACTGATTGGGCCTCCTCTTCGTCCACGGGGATTGGTGAGAATACATTTGTGGTGCATCTTACAATGGTATATGTGAAACTTAGTAGGTGTAGAATATAAATGTCTCAACACAATAACTGTGAAATGGCCAGGAGGGCTATGTTAACCAGTGTGATATAAATGTGTCAACTGATCTGTGAAACTAGTGTATGATGCCCCATGATCATACCAATGTACATAGCTATGATTTAATAAAAAAAAAATAAAAATAAAGATCAATTTTTGAAAGACTATTTTTTTACTTAAGAGAATCCAAGAGAATCGGGGACTTCTGATGCATTTTATATACAGTGGAACCCCCACAGTTGACCACCCCTACACTGACCACCTCTTTGAGTTTACCTTATTTTCATACACCAAACACACACTATGTGTACCTATCAGTACAGAAGGCCTAGCTCCTTATGATAAGCATCTCCATTTCTTGAAACATTTGTTACAGAGGTTCTATTGCTTTTAGAAAGTATCTCCAAGATAATGTAAAATAAGAGTCAATACAGCAAAAAACAAATTTAGAATAGTTGGATCAAAAACAAAATAAAATTTTAAAATAGTCAAGAAAAATGCTTCACCTTTTGTTTAGAATATTGCAAGTTAAAAAGAACTAAATATAATCATACTTTAGCAAACAGTAGACAATGAAGGCATCTTTCCAATATAAAATAAGTCCTCCATTTTTTCTTACATAAAAAAAGTAAAGAATTAAACCATTGAATTTCTAGGCTAACCCTTTCTAGATTTCCTCTAAGTAATCATGTGACTAACTTATAAAATTATAAAGATATCACTGACCTTATATCTATTTGAAGCAGAAGGATATTGTCTTTAAACATGCCAACAGTAGGAAGCTATCAAGTCTTATTTGTGTATTAGTATTAGATAAATAATGATTACTTTCCTTTGACTCACTCCTGTTCATTAACTGTATTCCTTATCTTTTGCTTCATATAAGTATAGATTTATAGGTATGGTTGTGGATTTAACAAGCCTTTACAATGAACTGTTCTTAAAAAGAAAATTACCCAAAATACTTCCTTCTACTAAGCAGTGAATATCAATCATCCTTATAATGTTTCTATGTGTTCACTTAAAACTTTCTGACTAGAGGGTGGCACCTGTGGCTCAGTGGGTAGGGTGCCACCCCCATATACCTAGGGTGGCGGGTTTGAACCCAGCCCCAGTCAAACTGCAAAACAACAAAAGTAGCCGGGCATTGTGGCAGGTGCCTGCAGTCCCAGCTACTTGGGAGGCTGAGGCAAGAGAATCACCTAAGCCCAGGAGTTGGAGGTTGCTGTGAGCTGTGAGACCACTGCACTCTACAGAGGGCAATAAAGTGAGAATTTGTCTCTTAAAAAAAAAAAACTTTCTAACTAGAAACCCCAAATACTCTTTGCATAAAAACAGATGCAAAATAAAATCAGATAAAAAGATTATCGTACAAACAAAAATAATCCTTTTATCTCTTTAAGTGTCATTTTAATACAATTTTAAACTATAATGACTAAAGAAAAGATTTTCTTTTTTAGTGAAGGCTTTGAAAATTTAAGGGACATTTACTTTAACTGATTCTATCATGTTGTTAACAAAAGTTTATGGGAGACAAGGGGTTTGCACTAGTCTCTCACACTAGGGCCTGGCAGACCAGACCAAACTAAACCAGAATGGCGCGGCCCAGGGAAAGATTTTTATGAGGAATGTGTCCATGGCAATTATAACAACAACAAAAATAAATTAAAATGGGATTTAATTAAATTGAAAAGTTTCTGTACAGCTAAGGAGACAACTCCCAAGCATAGACAAGCTTCAGAAAGGGGGGAAAAATACTTGCATATTACAAATCAAAGGGCTTGATAACTAAGATCTACAGAAAACTCAAATTCACCAACCAAAAAAGAGCCAACAATCCCATATATCAGTGGGCAAGAGACATGAACAGAACCTTCTCTAAGGAAGATAGACGAACGGCTAAAAAACATATGAAAAATGCTCATTGTCACTAATCATCAGAGAAATGTAAATCAAAACCACCTGAGATATCACCTAACCCCAGTAAGATTAGCCCATATCACAAAGTCTCAAAGCTGCAGTCGCAGGTGTGATCTGAAGAGAGAGGAACATTTTCACACTGTTGGTGGGACTGCAAACTAATACAGCCTCTTTGAAAAGAAGTACTGAGAACCCTCAAAGATCTCAAATTAGATCTCCCCACTTGACCCTGCAATCCCATTACTAGGCATCTACCAAGAAGAAAAAAAATCACTTTATCATAAGGACATTAGTGCTAGACTGTTTCCCAGCTCAATTTACAATCGTCACGACGTGGAAACAACCTAAATGCCCATCAACTCAGGAATGGATTAGCCAATTTTGGTACATGCACACCGTGGAATACTTATTCAAACATAAAAATGATGGTGACGTCACATCTTTTGTAATATCCTGGATGTAGCTGAAACACATTCTTCTTAGTAAAGTATCCCCAAAATAGAAAAGCAATTATCTAATGTACTCAATACTAACATGAAGCCAGCAGACGATCTAATGCATGCCCACAAAAGAGAAAAGCTCATTTCAATTCAAGTTGGGGAGAGAGGTACTGAAGGAGAGGGGGGGCGGTTGGGGTGCTCTCACGGAATGGACACGTGGTTGGGGGGGTTGGCACACCTTTTGTGTGGGGGACATAAACACAAGGGGGACTCTACCTAACAAAATCAAATATTTTGACCTGGTTGTTTGTACCCCCACATTAACCTGAAATAAATTTACTTTAAAAATAAAAACCAGAATGGAGTCACTTGTGCTAAAGTGACATGTAACCAAACTGAACTTTGAAATGAAATACTTTTCCAAAAAACAAAAGTGACTGCAGTCAACCTGATCCAGGTTAATAAGAAAGTCCCCTCTGTTTTAACTCTCCAAAAATAGTAACTTTGAAACATCCAATTTGCTTTTTGTTCTCTGTCTCTGCTTTCTTTTGCCCTTTTCTGGCTAGAAAGCCAAGTTCCTCTCACTCAGTACAACACTCATTTTATTTTACCCAATGTGGTGTTGCCCCATTCTATACTCACAAATAAAAGCCAACTAGGTGTTTAAATTAATTCTGTGGTGATTTTTGTCTTTAACAATAATAATCCAATGGTCAGTCATCAAAGGAAGAATTCAAAATAATCTAGTAATTGTATATTGTCAATGTTGAAAAACTTTTTTTGAATGTACTCTACCAGGGGTGTCCAACCTTTTTTTCTTCTGCAACAACCCAAAATAAGTGTTGCCTCGGAGCACACATTAAATACATAAACGCTAAGGAAAGCTGATGAGCTAAACAAAAGGTCCATACATACTTTTTTTGAATATCAGACACCACAGATAAGCAAAACAGTCCTCAAAAATTCAGTAAGCAGCCCATGGGTTACAAGTTGGACACACCCATGTCTATAAACACTTGTTTGAAAGATCTCAGAATCTGAATTCCAAGTTAATACATCAAAATATGAAATGCTATTTTTAGGCTCTTTCAACACTTCACATGAAAAAAAGAATTGAAAAGAAAAAAAATTTAAATATTTCCAATAGAAAGCTAAAAGCAAAAAATATTGCTGTAGGCTGGCAGGGGTCCTCAAACTTTTTAAACAAGGGGCCAGTTCACTGTCCTTCAGGCCATTGGAGGGCCAGACTATAGTTAAAAAAAAAACAACTATGAACAAATTCCTATTCACACTGCATATATCTTATTTTGAAGTAAAAAAAAACAAAACGGGAACAAATACAATCACACTGTCTCATGTGGCCCGCAGGCCACAGTTTGAGGACCCCTGGAGCATTCTGGTTTTCTACAAGATTTATACAAATTTATTTTCACGAATATAAATAAATTACAAAAAAATTACAAGAATAAACTTTGGTCGAAAGTTGTTTTATATTAAAAATCATATGTTTTTAAAAATATATTTTCATGTATTTCAGAAAATATAGATTGCCTCTCATGCTGTTGCTGTATTTTAATACGTACATAAGGATAAAAATTCCAGTTGTCTAGAATGACCGAGATTATGAGACCCTTTCTCTCCTCTCAATAGTTGAATATATTAACATTAAGACAAATAAAGGTCACTCTTTGATTTTTTAATACATTTAGTAACGGAATTACCTCTATCTTAAAAAAAGGAACTTAAAATTGGAAGGAAGGTCCAGACATACAGTTTTTAATAATCATGGAAAATGATGAGTTTTGAGCAAGTATGCTTTCAAAATAATTATAACCAGAGCTGATTTTGGACAAAAACATTTGTAAGATAATTATGCATTTCTCTGCCTTCTTAACAAAATGGAGATACTACAATCACTTTCTGGTTAGGGCGATTATATCCCTCAATTTTTGTCTTCTTCTGAAGATAGAGTTGTTATTGGGTATATAGACAGTACGAAGATACAAAATGGTAAATGCTAGTTTTCCTATAATTTTTATTTCTAGAAAATGTCTGTTGATAGTTTACACCTTTCTTATGAGTTAAGGCAGAATAATCAGGTACAAACTCCCAAGCAATGTGGTATGATTATCTTCTAATAGAAAGCAAGATTGAAGCAAAAATCAAAGTAATAATTTCCCAAGTAGTCATTAACCTTCCTCACTTTTGTTACCTGTGATCAATTTGTCAATGGCGCTCCATCATGATAGTTTTTCTGTGTTAGCATGAATTGCTGCTTTACAAAAGGTATTTATCTCAGGGCCCAGGTTATTGTTTCAATGGCATTAACTTGTAATGAACACTTCGGATCTGCATATTTGAGGAGGGCCTAATTTAAAAATCCATAAATTCTCCTTCATCATCAAAAATCTCTCTTGAACCATTTCATAATCTGAAGAGTAACCTGTGGAAAAACCTATGAAAATCACAGGACAAAAATGGAAAGCAAAGAAAATAAAACTGTTAAATAGTGACATCATTTATTTAGAATAAACTCTGAACTCTCATATCAGTAGAATAACATTCTTATTCGCAAGTCACAAACTGACCTTGAAAGAACTTTTAAGTGAACATTTTCAAAATGCCAGAATCAAATATCCATATATACGCATATATTCAGGTGTGTTTGGAAACTGTAGAAATTTTAAAGCCAGTAAGATTTTTATCTACTCTAGCAGATGTTTAAATGAAGTTGGAACATTATGAGTCTATGGCAAAACTCTCCTTATGTTGCTTCAGGTTGACATCTGCTAGGACGAAAGTCAATGCCAAAAATCTAATGACCCTCCATAAAGAGCCTGACACACTAGCTCTGTCCATAAAACAGAATACTGTCTATGCAGCTATTAAAAAGAATGGCACAGAGTTATGGAAAGATAAAGATATTTAGTTACTCTCTTTAGTAATGAAAGAAACTGAAAAATAGCTGGCAAAGCAACATATAATTTGCACATTCCTAACATACACATAGCATAGACCATTATCTCAGTTACATGAACCATTCACCTTGGTCACATTTGTGGGGGTGGAGGTGGGCAGGGTGAAGCTACTACTTTTACTACTGCTTTTTAAGCACAACCCACTTTGAATTTTTATCACAAGATGCTACTTTGTTACAAAAGTAACAAAAAAAAATAAGTTAAAAAAAAAAAAAAAAGATAACTGTAATCAGCACTTTTCCTGGAAATAAAAATTTGCTCAAATAACGTGCTGGGTTTCAGAAGAGAGTGCTTTGTTTTAAGTTCAAAAGAAAAAAAAAAAAGCAACTCTCCCGTGTTGCTTCCCATTTTGCTGGCAACTTACCAGCCCCCAAAGCTGGCTTTCTAATGTCTTATTTTGAAAAGGCACTCTTTAAAAAATCCCTGACCCATACCTCTGCAATGTTTTTCCAATTAGCACTGGGTCAGAGACAGGGGCACCTTCAATTCTCTTTTCTAATGACTAAATAAACACAATCCATGTGATCTAATTTAATTATGTATATGTGTGGATCTTCTCATTAGCTTTAGATGACTGAATACCTCTGCAAGTAATTTGATCAGTTCATTTCTTTCTTGGTCTCATTGTTCTATAATGCATTCAATCAACAATATTGACCGGTTGTTTACTGTGTGCCAGGTATTGTTCCATATAGATTTTTTTTATAAAGAAAAATAGTATAATGTGCTTGTGTAATTCAATGTCCAAACACCAGGTGCCTTGTGGGGTATTTAAATAGAGGACATTTAATGCAGGTGACAAGGAGGAGACTTGAGCAGCCCAAAGGGAAGCAGTGGAGTAACCCAGAGCAGCCAGGGCAAAAAGCCAAAGAAGTCACTTGTATTCCTAGGACTAGAAAGACCAGAGGAGGAGATGTTATCAGAATCTAGGGTTGGCGCCATCCGAGGGAGCTTCAACATCAGTAGGGAGCTGGGTAACAAGGATACAATCACTGCTGAGAAAAGCTGCCCAAGAGAGAGAGAAAAGGACCTTGTAACCTTCACGGTTTTCTGCCATTGTCTCCCACTGGCTGGGAATCCAGTGCACAAGGGGACGTGAAAAACACAGTTAGCAGGAGAGGGGCAGGGAATGGATAATACAGGCATTGAAACTTCAGTAACAATTACCATTTAAACTACTTAAAATCTAGAAAACAGTTTTCACTTTCAAGGTGCCTCCAAACCATCTGCACACATGTACACACCAATGCACATGTGTACACATGGGACGCTCCTCTCACAATGAGATGAGGCTGTCTCTAGAGCCTGTGGGGATCTAAGAGATCCTTTAATCCCCCAATATCATCAACAGTTTTATTCTTTTAAAATTTGTCTCTAAGTAATTCATAATAGGTTGTCACCATGAATGCTGTTATATAAAGAAGTGGCTGACAGGTATAGAATATTCTGTAAATATTTCATAAAATTTTATAGTGAACATTTTGTAAATACAGGTATGTTAGTCTTGTTTTCCCTATGTATGGTAACTTTATGTGCAACCTTTAGGACACTCCCTATTCGTAATTTAGTTACTCATGAAGCATAGATGATGCTATTCGCTTTAGCATGCTTACTTTACTAAGCTCAAGTCATAATTCCATCCATTTTTTACTCTAATTTGAGGCATTTAATCGATTTCTCTGAAATTAATAAAATTGTATTTTACTTAATACTTTTTATTTTCCAAGTACACACTAAGTAGAAAACAATAGTGATTGTGCAAGCAGGTTGTTGGCTTATTTTCTGATTTTCATAAAAATTTCTTGACTTTTTACATTAAATATGCTGTTGACTATGAAAAAAATACCCATTCTTCTATTAAATACACTCTGGTTGATAAGTTTTTATAAGGAATGCCTGTTGAATTCTATCAAATGTCAGAATTTATTGAGAGGATTATAGAGTAATAGTTCTTATTTAACAATGGATTTCCTTTTTATTCTTTCTTCTATCTTCTTTTTCTCTTAATCCTCCTCTATTTCTTGGCTTATATCCAAAATGTCTTGGCATTATAATAGAGACAGCCAACAAACGTATTTCTTTGTGGTTATCCCCCTGTTTATGAACCACACAATTACAGTCTAAGTTGAATCTGTGGTTCCCTAAAACCTCTCCATCATTGCTAGATAATGAAAAGTTACTTCTTTGCTGCCAAATCCATGCTTTTAATTCAGCCTCCCAGTTCCGAGCTGTTCTAGATGGCTGACGTTATTGAACGTCTAACTTCTGTGTAATAGAAGAATTTATTTTTGTAGATTCATGAGACCCCAGAACTGAAGGCAGTGAAAACAAATCACAACCCAGAGAGTTAATGAATTTTCCCAATGGTTATGCAGAAATGTTTGACAGTATGCAGAAGTATTTAACAGTTTTAGGATGAGATCTTACCCTAACAACCAGGTAATATTTTTCACATAGCTTTTTTTTTTTTTTTTTTTTAATGTGAATTTGGTATGAGTAATAAAATGTTTAATAAGTGCTTTGGTTTTATGCCAGCTGTCCTTGTGTCTTCACAGTGGGTGGTTAGTAACGCTGACATTGAAGACAAAGGTTATAGAGTGAATTACGCCGTGTGTCAAATAAGAAGCAGACAGCAGTCTGTTGGGCACAGGAAGAGTGTCAGGGCTACAGCAGAGAGACGTGAATGGCAGAGAACAATAGAGGACTGACCTGAGTGGGCAAGGGAACAGACAATAGGGAGCTGGAGATTAGGTGAGCAAGTTTGGCAGCCCTACATCACAAGTTTGACCACAACAAATAGGTCAACAAGAAATGACCATAGGATTCTATAAACGCGGAGAACAAAAGAAGATACAACAGTAGGTGAGTTTTGGGGAAATGAGGTCCCCAGTATACTACATATTCAAAAGATAAGAAGTTAATATCAAAACTATTTGTGGTAAGGCAAAACAGGCTAGCTCCTTTATGTTCATTGTAACCCGACTGTAGGTTAGAATGAACAAATAGTTCCCGATTAACTGATTTTAAAACTGTGGATGAGGAACAGTTTCCAATGAAATTAAAGAGTCCTGGCATAAGATTTTTCTTCGAAAGTAATGCTAATGTGAAGAAAGTGGACTCATACTTACTGAATATCTATTGTGTACCAAGCAATATGCGGGGGATGGCTACTGGACCCCACTACAGAGCCGAGGAACCTCCACATCTTCAGCTGAGACTTAGGAGACGCTGACAGCAAAAGTGTGGCATATCCAGCTTAACCCAGGAAGGAGTTGTTAATAAGAAAATCATTAGAGAAGCAGAAGCAGGTCTGATAAGAGTTTTACTTTCCACTAATTCATTCTTCTTTGAAGCATTTTTAAAGTGTGATAAAAATTTCTCTGAATCTAAGTGCTCTTCGGAATTAGCAATTCTCTTCACATTTTGTTTTTTAACATAAAAACCCCAAAATTATTTTTGTTTATGGAGATTCACTAAATCCACATAGATGCCCCTACGTGATTAGATATACATTTTTCTTCCTGCTGCAATATGGTAGCTTAAGGTTGGTTCTAAGAAAATGGTAGACTGGAATGCTTGGAACTTTGAAGACTTTATTAGCTCTGTGTTTTATTATCTTAAAATTCTAAACTCATAAAAAGTTCCTTTCCAGGGCAAAGGCTTTGTAATATTTTATATTTGGTCTCAGAAGGCGGCAGGCCTGCAAAACCAAAAGCCACTTCCAGATCTCACACAACTGTTTTTGCACGGTTGTCACAGTTATGCGTACTCATGCTCTAATTTGTTTCCTGTGGCAAACAGGACCTCGTAATTTCTGAGTCATGGTGAAAAGAGGGAGTATCAAATTTATCGTATATTGAAAATCTTAATAAATCCTTTTGATGAAAAATAAAAACCTGCCTCAAATGAAAAAGTTGACTTTGCTAATGGAAACATGACAACCTGTCAATAACATGAATAGTGTCCTCTTATTTTTATTTACAACGAGCTAACAGCTTTGGTAATAAATTCAGATTTCCAAGCACAATACGCATTTTCGGGCCAGACGTTTGCATTCGTTAAATGCCTATCTGACATTTTTTTGGGCACTTCAGAGCCCGCTCACGTGGAACTAAACCCATCAGCTCCTTCATCCAAATCAGGTCTTCCTCCAGGGCTCTCCATCCCAGTATAGACCAATATCAAACCACCTGTCATCTCCGGAGAGAAATCTTCCCTCATCTTTCCTTCAACCCCCATATTCTATCAATCTTCCAGTGTTGACTCCTTCATACCTTCAGAGATCTAGTTTGTCTAGATCTCTCTATACCCACCAGCTGCACAACCGTAGTCTGGGGCACCATCATGCCACACCTGGATGGCTGCAATAGCTTCTCAACTTATCTTCCTACATTTCTTCTGCCTCTTCAATCTAATATTGCCCGATCAATTATGTACGTATCAGCAGTATTTCTAACATACTAATCTTATCACAGTTTTGATGGGTCACCAGTTAACTTGTATCTACATGCCCAAACATTGTTGACTGATCATGAGTTAACATGTGTTTGCACCTGCATTAACTATTACAATTTTTAAAACAAAAGATGATGTAGGATAATATAACAGCTTTCTTCATCGTGTTACTGTAATAATAGCCATTGAGACAGGATAGCTTCTGTATAAAACTACAGTCAACAATGTGTTAAGATATGATGTGCCTACTTAAAATGCTTTTGTAGTTCTCCAATTCTCTTAGGATGATTATGAAAACTTTTCTCATGGTGCTTGCTTCGACAGCACATATACTAAAATTGGAACAATACAGATTAGATTAGTACGGCCCCTGCGTAAGGATGACACGCAAATTCGTGAAGCATTCCGTATTTTTAAAAAAGAAAAAAGAAAAAATTTTCTCATGATCTGGTTTCTGTTTATCACCCTAAAATCATATAAGACTGCCCCACTTTCTCTACAAGCTCAAAATATTCCGGACTTTTAGTTCTACAAGGTTCCCTGTTCTCTCTTCATTCTGGGCCCCTGGAAGTGTTCCTGCCAGGGAACACTCTTATCCCTCACTCCACTCACCTGCCCAACTCCTTCTTCTTCAGGCATCTACTTAGATTTCACTGTTATTTATCTAATCTACTTAGATTACCACTTCCTATTAAAGCATTTCTCTTCCTCCTACAAAAAAACCTCTCTCTCCTTTTGTATTATCTGTGCCTAGAACATAATAAATTCCTAAAAGATGTTCAAAGAGTAAATCATTCTATGTTAAAAATAGATTATCTGGCTAATAATTTTCAGATACAAAGGATAACATTATATATAATATCGTACATTCTCTTTTTTTTCCTTAAAGCAAACCTTATTAAAGGATACTTGCAGGCTGTTTCCGCTTGCACTCAACTTGCTCACTAATCCAAAGCTGAAGACAGAGATAAACCACTTCCTATTTAAAGAGAGTCATAAATATCTGGGGCCAGACAATCCCCTCAGGGCTTTTTAAAATGTGACTGAAGAAGCTCTGAGACTCAAAATCTTCATCTAAGCTTGGCCAAAAGACAGGGGAGAAAAAAGAATCATGGAATTGTGTGTCCTCCAGCTATGCTGGCAAGTATGGAAAAATATGTGGATTAGATGCTTACTCTAACTAAAAATAAATAGATGGATGCCAATGGAATCTGTTATCAGAATTAATATAACAGTACCTGCAGGAAGGGGGAAATTCTGCACTCAATCTTGGCTGGATGTGAGTTTAAACAATACTTCTAATCGATTATCTTCGTACTTACTCAAAATGGGGGAAAATGAAATCAGAGACTAATAAGTAGTGGAGGGCAGGCGAGTGAGGGCATTTATTTATATCTATCTACATGGGAACTTTCTTCTCATCTGTCTTCTCTCTAGGAGCCTACACTCCTCCTCTATGGTATTACAATGATGTGACAGGGCCATGGATTAGGGGACACTGCAGAGAAGGTATCCAGCCATGCAGGACGACCGCAGCAGACAGTCATGAGGTACGACTCTGATGGCAACAGCAGAGGCAGGTGGAGTGAAAATGCCACAACAAGACCAGCTGCCCCACATCAGGGAAGTAACTGTACAGTGGAGCCGCCCAAGAGGCCACCAGTCGGGGCCACTCTGTCCAGAGACAGGGGTGGAGTCACAGACCACTGGTAGACTGCAAGAAAACGTGGCTGCCCTACTCTGGGAGGTCCTACAAGAAGGGGGAATAAAAGTGAGAACACGTCATTGCCAAGGTCACCACCAGCAAAGAACTGGGCTGAGCCAGCCCAGACTGTAAAGAATCTCCCATTGCTGCTTTCTCTCTCTTCATCTTACCATTCTCACCTATTAGGAGGAAGAGAGGGAAAAGACCAAGAGGCCAATAACTCCCCTCAAAACCCCTCAAACATACTGCAAAGTAAGGAACAGGCAGCTGAGCCACATGCAAAGGAAAGGTTTAAAGTTGTACAGGAGGCTTGCCACAGTTAAGAGTAGGTATCAACTTGACTGGATTAAGAGACACACAGATAGCTGGTAAAGCATTATGCTGTCTGTCAGTAAGAGTGTTCCAAGGAGATTAGCATTTGAATCAGCCAACTGAGTTGTGGAGCTCCGCCCTCATCCAGTGTGGGAGGACAGCTTGGATCAGCTAAGGGCAAAGGAAAGGTGAATCAGCTCCCTCTTATGCAACCAGGACTCCTTTCTTCTCCTGTACTTGGACATTAGGACTCCAGGGTCTCTGGCTTTTGGTCTCTAACTGGCACCAGTATCCCCTCCGACTGCCTTAGGTTCTCAAACCTTCAGGCTCAGACCCAGTGATAAACCATTAGCTTCCCTGGTTCTCCAGCATGCAGAAGGCCTGTTGTGGGGCTTCTCAGCCAATTCTCCTAATATATTCCCTAGCTTATATACATATATCCTATATATCATATATACTATATATATGGACATATAGGACACACACAAACATCCTATATATATCCTATATATGCTAGACTCCTTGTGATAGCCTATAGAATATATATAGGATAGTTATCATAAAGAGTCTAGCATTGACATGAGAATAAAATTACCCAAGCAAGACAATGACGTGTCAGAGCAGATTAGAGCAGGCAACTAATCGGACCTCCACAGGTGCATATTCCTGCAAGCTAGTCCCTAATAGTCAATATACCAAACCATTATGTTCTTATTTCTCTTTCCAGTAAGTGCTATTAATTGCTAATGACAATAACTGTCCAAACAGGTGTCCATAGAACATGAGAATATATTCTGAAACTTTTTATATTTTTTAAATATAATACATTACAGCATGACTTTAAACTTCAGTGAGATTAATTCATTCAAGACTCTGTATATTAATGGAATGATAATATGGTTTCCAGATAAGGTGATGCAATTATATCACTACTCATGAAAAATCTCATTAAATACATAGACTAATAACTACAAAACTCCTATAGTGGCTAATGTCTAAGAAAGCCTAATCAAGCATAGTGAAAAACTGGCTTTTGCGACACAATAATTGAAACTTTCATTCTAGAAAAAAAGTGAAGTCAACTCAT
Source organism: Loris lydekkerianus (assembly GCA_963574355.1). NCBI lineage: Eukaryota > Metazoa > Chordata > Mammalia > Primates > Lorisidae > Loris > Loris lydekkerianus. Next base: position 14,342 of record CAUYPK010015193.1, read on the forward strand.
TTTTCTGCATAGATTAGCCAAATTTCTATGTTTTTCCTTTAGTAATGACATAGTATTACATACCAGATGTATTACCCCTGACTATATGAGGGGAAACAAAATACTTCATACACATTCTAATTGAGGTTAGATTTTTGTTGGCCCATCTGTTTTAAATTTTACAAAAAGAAACAAGAAATATGTTGGAAGCTCAGAGTTCTGGTTGTAGAATCAGAAGACAAATTTTAAATCACAGACCATTAGCCCTTGGAAAATACTCTAATGACAATTTGATTAATTCAAAGCCTGCTTTGACTGGGGTGTCTTTTCCTTTCAAGTAAATAGATCACCCTAAAAAGTATAAGTGCATACACAGTAAAATCATTTAACAAAGACCGATCATTCTTAAATCATGTTTTTGTGTGGTATGTACATTGTTGGTTCAAAAACCTCATCTCCATTCAGCAAACATACTATAACTGCCTATGAGTTTACCTACAGAGACAAAGAGCACAATCATCTCAGGTCCTTAATACTCCTTTGAAATTTATTTCAAAGTTGTGCTAAACAATCAGTCAGAAAGCTGCAGCCAAGCAGTCCACCCGCGTTCAACAACCCTTTTCTACCTAATGATAATTACAGACTGTAGAACAGGCAGCCTTATAATAAACAGCAGCAACTTTAGAAGACATATCCACAGGGGTCTTTCTGTTGCCATAGAAATATCTTCAGGCCACTTTGTCCTCAGCACTAAACATTACCTTGACATCAACCTTCTATTAAGGATGTGTGTATGTTGGGCTGGGGGTATATATTAGTCCAAATTATAGGATAACTCATCCTGTCCTGATGGTTATAAATGATGTGTGGTCCTTAGTTCCAAAACATTCCCTAAAACGGAGAACACAAATCTTCATAGCGACAGCAGCCCCTGACTAATGGGTTCTTGCTCCCTTGGCATAACTGTAAACTTCCCTAACGCAGCAAAGCAATAAAGACCCGCAAAGAATCTTCTATATGCTTTTCTTCATTCTAAGCTCTGGGGTCAGTAGTTTCTTAAAGGAAAATTATCACCTACAGTTGTAAAACAGGAAAAACAAATCTCATCATGTCAACTCAAACATGAACAGCATTTTGAGGATCATTAATTGAAGGTAGGGGGTAGAGAGGGCTGTAATCCTGGTTTTAAAATTATTTTAGAGGTTTTTAAAAGAATCAGGCCAGATGCAGTGGCTCACACCTGTAATCCCAGTGCTTTAGGAGGCCAAGGCAGGAGGAACATTGAGAGCAGAAGTTTGAGAGCAACCTAGGCAACACATCAAGACTTTGTCTCTATAACAGATTAAAAAATTAGCTGGATGCGGTGGTACATGCCCGTAATCCTGGCTGCTCAGGAGGGTGAGGTGGGAGGACCCTCTGAGCTCAGAAATTTGAGGCTGTACTGAGCTGTGATCATGACTCTACACTCCAGTCTGGGTGACAGAAAGCGAGCTCTTAAAAAATAAAAAAAGTCAAATGAACTTCTCTGAGACATACTAATTTGTAGCTAAAAACTACAAATTCATCTTACATAGCTGTGAATACTCCCAGTGGAAACAGTATACAGTTTGGATAAATAGGCACAAAACAGAATGTAGTCAGCTACGGTGCTTCTACTTCAGTGTGTTGACTTTTAAATACATTCAAACATAAAATCCTAATAACAAATAAGAACGATTTACAAAGTAATGTAACAAAGGTCTTGGAGTCCTGTTATCTCAAAATGTGCATGGGGTGTCAGGGTGTAAGGAAAGATGGAATGAAGAAGGGAAAAGGTAAGAGATTCAGAAATGGTAAAGGGCAACATAAAATTTTCTTTTTATTTTCTTTCTTTCTTTTTTTAGACAGAATCTCATTTTGTTGCCCTCGGTAGAGTGCCAAGGCCTTATAGCTCACAGCAACCTCAAATTCTTGAGCAACCTCAAAGTCTTGGGCTCAACCGATCCTCTTACCTCCCTTTGAGTTAGAATAACAGGTACCTGTACAAAACCTGCCACAACACTTGGCTAGGTTTTTAGAGACAAGGTCTTCCTCTTCCTCAGGCTGGTCTCCAACTCCTGAGTTCAAGCAATCCACCCACCTCAGGCTCCCAGACTGCTAGGATTACAGGCATGAGCCACCATGCCCAGCCCACAAAAAGTTTTCTTAATGCTCAACTATTTTGTGCTGAGCATTATATTTCTCAGGCATTTTATATACCTGATTTGTTTACTTTAAGATCACCAAGTATTATAAGAATCCTGTGAAATCTTTTGATACAGATTCTTTCAATAATTTCTAAAAAAATCTGCCATGGTAGAAAGTAGCATTAGAGTATCATTTCCATTTTAGCAGAAGCAGACATCAAGCTTAGGAAGCTCAAGTGACTTACCCAAGTTCACAGATGTGCTTACTGGGCTGCCAGGAAGTGAAAACAATTGCAATTCAATAGCCTGTCCTCTTTCTAGGTGATCATTATGGTATTACTTTAGGTGTTACCTTATTTAGCATAATGGTCACAACTCACAAAACATTCTATTTTTTTTTAATATTATTTTTATTGTTTGAGATTCATTGAGGGTACAAAGAATTAGGTTATACTGATTGCATCTGTTAAAGTCCCTCTTATCATTGTGTGCTGTCCTCAAGAAGTGTGCCATACACCGTGACCAACTCCCCTCCCTTCTGCCCTCTCCCCACCTGCTCATTCCCCTACCAGTCCCTTATATTAGCTCATCTACTGCCTTCATATTAGAATGGAGTACATTGCACAAAACATTCTAAAATGTTCTTTAAGCAAATGACACTCTGCACATAGTAATAATCTATTGTTAAATCAAAAATCTTGAAACATTCCTTCTTTCTGTTCTTTTAATGTTATTCTCAAAGATAATTCCTAATTATATGAGTATCAAGGATCCCATGTTACTGTCAATGAGATAATTCATTGAGATGACTTTCAGTGAGATGATATAAAGTCCCATGTTACTTTCAGTGAGATAATTATAACCAGGACTGGTGAGAGTCTAACACAAGGAGAAATTGAGAAATCTTAAAAATAAGCACTGTCCAGCATCATGTTCCTGAGTTTTGTTTTATTAATGCCATTTCTCTTGAAGAATTGCTAAGGTATCCATCTGTACGGCCCCCATTAGTTTATCCTAATAGGATTCAGGTGCCTTACTCAGATCGGTTCCTCTGCAAGTATGGGTCACTGACATGTAAGATGGTAAAAAAAAAATTGGCCTGCAAATCAAGACATCATACTTTTTTATTGGGACTAGCAGGAGATTTTACGTATCAGTAAGAAGATATCTTCTCAGCTGGCTGAGGTCTAACTGGACACACTGATTTTTAAAGCATAATTAAAAATTATTTTTAATTTTTTTTCTGCCACACATTAAAAACACCAACACTAACAAAAGCTGGTCAGTGAGTCAAAAAGAAAGGTCTGTGCACAATTTCTGTAATATCCAACACCACAGAAAGGCAAAACAGGCCTCAGATAATCTATAGGTTGCCCATGGGCTGCAGGTTGGACACCCTGCTTTAAAGCAATACAATTAAAAAAAAAAAAATCTGCTGTGTGTGACATTTGTGTGTACCAGAACATGCTGTGATAGTGATGAAGTGATCTTCACATCAAGAGATGGATAGTAGACACTAAAATTAACCACAGTCATTAATTACAGAGTGCCACAAATACATAATAAGCCTGGAAGTAGGGCAGGACAGGAAAAATAAAAGGGTATGATAAAGTCAACTTAATATTGGGATGTATACTAAAATAATAAAAACCTGGCCCTCTCTCCAGGATATTTATGTTAGTATGAAATATACAGGGTGTTAATTGGGTTGTACCTAAAGCCAAATTCAAGAACAGGACTATGTATCTACTTGTAAAAGTTTATTCCCAAATCAAGTCATACAAGTCTCAAAAAGGAGATCAAGTGAATTTTAAAAATCTGGTGCAGGAAAGCTAATGATGCATAAGTTTCGAATGCTTTCCACAGTTCTTAGGCTCAACCTACAACAAGATACCACTCAACATAAGAAAGGTGGTCCACATCCAGGACGACCTTGATTAGATACTTTTCTTTTCTTTCTTTCTTTCTTTCTTTTTTTTTTTCTTTTTGAGACAGAGGCTCACTATGTTGCCCCGGGTAGAATGCTGTGGTGTCACAGCTCACAGCAACCTCCAACTCTTGGGCTTAAGTGATTCACTTGCCTCAGCCTCCCAAGTAACTGGGACCACACACGCCTGTCACGATGCCCGGCTATTTTTTGGTTGTAGTTGTCATCGTTGTTTGGCAGGCTGGGGCTGCATTCAAACCCACCAGCTCCAGTGTATGTGGCTGGCACCCTAGCCACTGAGCTATAGGCGCCGAGCCGATCAGATATTTTTCAATGACAATCAAAAGCTTTCAGACAAAGGAAAGGCTATATGTACAGACTAAATAGAACAGAAATAAGCAACCAAAATTATCTCAAACCACAGTCTTAACATTCAAAAAAAAAAAAAAAAGTCCCGTTTAAAGGTTCTACATGTTAATGATAGCTATTAAAATTCATTAATAAAATCCGCGACCCTACATCTCACAACACCAGAGCAAGTTGATTTATTTAAAACTCGCTGCCCCCAAATCTTTGAAGTTCTATTTTCTTTTATCTTTTAATCTATAGTAAATGCAATAATGCAATTTGAGTGGACAGAATAATGTACTATTTTTTAAGCGTATCATCTTGCCTGAGAGATGAAAAGGTAGTTTCTCATGCCCTTTTTGTTTTTTTGTTTCTAACTCAGTCTAACTTTGATTCTAGTAGCTTACTGTGAACTATGGATCCAAAAAGGACAAAGAACATAATGTCAGAGATCCTGGTTATCTCTAGGAAAAATTTTGTCATTAATTTCCATGATGATCTTAAACAATAATATACATATATTGTGGATCATTTTATTACTAGAATCTCATGTGATGTCAGGGTGTGTTTTTAGCATGCTTTCTACTATTGTACTAGCAACACGTGAAGATATAACTAACATTCAGGGCTAATTTAGCAGAAAAGGAATGGAGGCAGACTTAACAGTGATGCATGCAGTTCAGCACAGACCAAACGACAGCACTGGGACCCATAATGATGGCTTCCTACTAGTTCAAACAGAAGGAAGTTAAGGAATACACAGGTCTCAGTAGACCAGGATTATTGGGCTCAAAAAAAAAAAAAAAAAAAAACAACCCATGCCTTATCAGTCTGGAATTGACAGCCATATTTAGCAAAAATATCGTCCACCACAGATGTGATGGTAATTTGAATTTTATAGTTTTCTGAAATGATGATTCCATTTAACTTGCATATTTGTTTTGATTTTATGGCTACATAAGATCTGGTGGCTGGCAGGAGAAGCATTCTGTGGATTGAAGCATGAATAAGAGAAACTTTTCCTTCCTTCTGATACGAGTGACCAGGAGAGCACTGTCCTCCTCCACAACACTCAGAGTACAACGTTCCTCACACTGAGCCAGAAGGGGAAGAGATGGACTGGATGGGTTCACAAAAGAAAGCACTTGTGTTGGCAATGACCAACGTATCAGATTTGAACTTACCAAATAAAATAAAATAAAATAAAAATAATAAGCTTTTTATACCTTTAAAAATAAAACAAAGCTTTTTATAGTTTTATTTATTTTTATTTAGAAAGCAGTTCTTACATAAATTAATATCACCTTCAATATATTTTCAGCTGTTATTTTAAGTGCAGCATTTGAAAAACTGCACAATCTAAGCAAGCATATGCCACATTTCTAAACATGGTGATACAAACTTATTATAATTGCACTTGGAACAGTCTTATAAACATTTTTCTATTAAAAGAAAAAAGTTAAAAATAAAAAAGGAGGAGCACAGTCAACTGTTTTATAAGAAGTCATTTGTACTGCATATCCATGAATTAAATAAATTTATTTTTAATCTTTGCTGGTCCCTGGCCAGCTTGGCCCCGGGACTTTAAGCTGACTGGCCTGTTCCTGCCAACCTCAATACATGGCTACTAACATTTTCACCTTCCCATCCTAAAGTCCAAATCACTTCATTTTCACCTACCTTAAAAAAACCCATTTTCTGTCTTGTTTTTGGTATCTGCTCCTGATCCTTGAATTTCCTTTTCCAAGTCTCTCTCTGACATCCTGGCCTGCCACCCCCAACCCTCCCCACGTAGCTCATTCTGCCATGAGTGCCAGGACACACTGGAAGACCAACCCACCCGTCTTCTGAGCTGCTGCGTGTATTCCTGAGAATTTCACTAAAATGAGACCATCACACTAACCCCTACCTCTACCGGATGGAATCAGTGCACACAGAAGGCATTTAATAAATGTTTACAGAATGAACCAAAGACTTTTTCTTCAATAAGAAACAAGTACCTATAAGATCCTAAGTATCTAAAAGTCAGATTCTCTAACTGGCTTTTGAAAAAAACAAGAGTTCAGAAAATTTAAACAAGGTTGGAGGGCACTACTGTGAAGGACCCTCAGAGTCTTTACTATGTTGCCCTCAGTAGAGTGCTGTGGCATCACAGCTCAGAGCAAACTCAAAACTCTTAGGCTAAAGCGATTATCTTGCCTCAGCCTCCCAGGTAGTGTGGGACTACAGGCGCCCGCCACAGTGCTCAACTGTTTTTTGTTGCAGTTGGGTTTGTTGTTTAGCAGGCCCAAGTCAGGTTCAAACCCGCGAGCCTCAGTGTACGTGGCTGGCACTGTAACCACTGTGCTACAGGTGCCAACCCTCTATCTTGACATTTGTTCTGCAAGAGGAAAAAACTGCAGGAGACATTACTCAGGCCCATGAGAACAGTCTCTTACCATCTCCTTTGAGAGAACCCTCTTCTGTTAGTACAGGAAAAATATAGCTTTTTCAATGAATGGTTTGTAGGGGGAGGCAAAGAGGGATGTTGTATGTTTTCTGCTTACATTTTCATCTTGTTGTTGTTGTTGTTGTTGTTTTTCAGGGTCCTCTTGCTTCTTTTTGCTTTCACCACAGAATTCTCATAGGCAAATTTCCCATGTTATCCTCTGTATTAGAGCTTCCTGTTGCTGATACACAAAATACTACACATGTAATGGCTTAAAGCAATAGAAACATATCTGATTATAGTTTTAGATGCCAGAAATCTTTGGAGTCTTCTAAGTCTTCTAAGTCTTCGGAGTTAAACTCGGGCGTCAGCAGGGCTGCTTCCCTCTGGAGCCCGGAGGGGGAGATCCATTCTGAGCCTCTTTCCCCTGCTGGCTGCTGATACTCCTTGGCTCCTGGGTGCATCACTCTTATCTCTGGTCCACCCTCACACAGTCTCCTCTTCCACAGTCAACTCTCTCCCTCTTCCCTGCTAGAAAAACACTTGTGATTTCACATAGGGCCCTCCCAGATAGTCCAGGATCTTTTCCCCATCTCAAGTCCTTCAATAAATTCACACCTGCAGTCTCTTTAGCAGATGACAAGGCAACTCTCATAGGCTCCAGGGATTAGAACATGGATCTCTTTAGGGCTCCCCAGAAACACTGCCTTCCCATGACAGACTGTCTTAAGGCCCCACACAGGTTACATCCTTTCTCTCTGGTCAGCGCTCTGATAGACTCAGGCCTCTTTTTCGGTATTTCTGAATTTAGACTTCCTCAGGGGTTGATTTTAGCTCAGTTACATCTTCTCTTCTCTGTGCAATTTTTCTAATAATCCAGTTCTCTACAAAGACTTAAGAATGGAACTTGAGAAATATCTTTTTTGAAAACTGGTGTTTACCTTTTTACTGGCAGATAATTTGAAGGCTATAGTTTTCTCCACCTTCCCACTATGCCTAAAGCATGGGGTTGTATGTTTTTATCTGTTCTTATGGAACTACACAGATTATTAGAGGATATTTGGAGTGATTTGGCTGCCATAATAAAGAAGCATAAATCCTATGTGAAATAGACAAACAGTAGCTACTTAAATAAAAAAAAAAGACTTTTAAAAGTTAATAATTTATCATAACAGTGGGAGCTTTGCATAGCTATTCATACAAATAACTAAATAATAAATAATAATAAATAATTTAAAAATTTGAATGTATTGAATTTCAGAGCTGGCATAAACCACAAGGACCAAAGATATCAAATATATAATAATAATAAATAATTTAAAAATTTGGATTTATTGAATTTCAGAACTGGCATAAACCACAAGGACCAGAGATATCAAATATCTGCTGGCTACAGCAGACTAAGGTATTTATTCCTCTGTAAGTATCTACTCTTTAACGTCTCTTAAAGAGTAAAAAAACAAACAAACAAAACGATGAATGAAATTAACATCATTATGTCAAATGTAGAAGTCTAGGTATAATACTTTATCTGGGCAATGTAAATAAATACTGAAAATAAACACTTTGCCTATTTTCTGCCTATAAAACAACAATCATAATATTTAAATAAGAACCATCTAAGAAGTGATGTGATGAATTAGCCAGAGTTTATAAGTTGCTTTGTAAATGAAAGCTTAAGCACATTTAGCTTTAATGCACAGAGAAAGCAAAATCTTTAGTGACAGACTGTGATCACATAAATTAATACATTAATTTTTAACACAGGAATGGAAGATGAGGAATTGGGATGTTTGCATCTTGCTATTAGTATTTCAGACTAAGTGTAAGGACTGGCTTTGCGCTCTTGTGATGGGGTAACTGTTTTTATTTGTTAACTTCATCTGTCCCCAATTAACAGGAATAAAACACATTTTCAAAGCAGTGAAATGTGATCAGCAATTATTCTGAAGGTAGAAACAAGCATATTGGTATTCATTGGGTCACTCTTATGCCCAACTAGGTCAAAGGATGGCCATCTCTTTAAATTAAACTTTGTAACTGACGACTTTAGGTCAAGCGTCTCCATAAATACGCTATCCAAGGTCCAGGACACTTTGTATGCCAAGTGTTGGCCCTGTCTTAGGGAAGACACTCCATTATTTCAGTGTCCACTTGATGTGCTATGAAAATGATTATTTTACAAGTGCTGTTAAAATACTCAATATATAGCATTATTACGAGGAAACAGGCACTTACATTAAGAAAGCTCAGCACTTACACTGTTACATTCCCTCTGCTTTGAATGATTCCTCTCATCCTCCCACTAACCCTCCCAATGTCTGTTTAGTTGTCACTGCCTGGGAGCCTTTCTAGATCCTCTAAATCAGGTATCACCACCTCATGCTCAAAAATCTATTATTTTTAAATACTATATTTTAGTACCTGCCCATACTACTTATCACATACATATATAATGGCAAAATGTATGTGTATCTGTCTGTACAGAGGCATACTGAAGAGTCTGGCTTTTGGCTTGTATCAAGCATCCAGCTGCACTCTGCTGGGTGTTTGCAGCTGTCACCAGATTACCAGATCATTCTTGAGACTCAGTTTCTTTAAGGAAGAGGAAGATAAAAGAGCTAACCTCATAGTTTGTCCGAGAAGTAAATGAAACAAAATATAAAATACTAACCTAGCAAACAGGCAGCCAATAAGCAATACGTAAAGTTCTTCTTCCTCCTGCAATTTAATCCTGCTTTCTCAAGATAAACTCCCTTTGTGTCAGGGACCACGTGTTACGTATCTGGGATCCCTGCAGCATCTAGGTCAATGCCTTGTACATAACAGGCACTCAGAAGGCACTTCTTCAAACCTAACTGAATTAGAAATATTAACCAAACATTCGCTGAGCTTTTCCAGTATGAAGACACAGTGAGAAATGAAAAAGACATCATTTCTGACCTTTAAATTGTTAAATGCTTCATCTTAAAAAGTTAAAAGTATTGTCTAGTTAAAGGGCACGTAATCTTTAAACACTCTGTCTAAACATATATATTAATATATCTATATAATATGTATGTATTTCCATATAATGTAGATATCTACATAGTACATATAAAAAGATAAATCTATGTATACATATATTTCCTTCCAAATACCTATATATATTTCCATATTATATACAGATATCTATATAGATTTCCACATATTTCCATATTATATACATATATGTATTTCTCCCACACATACAAGACTATTAGTAAAAAGTACCAAGAGAAGAGCTTAAAAGTGAACGTTAACTTGGCAACACTTAAATTTCATTACTGAAAATGTCTACAACTACTTACATTCTCTTTTAAATTGCTACCAGAAAATTCACTTCTCTAGTTTACAACTAAGTTAAGTTAGGAGACATTTATGTAGTTCATCTATTATTACGTGCTTACTAACTTAAGGCACATTTCTCACCTCATGCCCTTGTATTGTACAAGAGTCCTTACACTGGACAACTTTAGGTCAATTTTAACACTCGATAATAAAATAACACTTGAAAAGAACTTCAGACTCTGATGTGAGCAAGACTCCGATGATACAGCTCCCGGGGATTCGCGCTTATTACTCAATACAAAGATAACATACAGAGATTGACTAACAAAACCAGAAAGGGAAAGAATGTCAGTGAAAGAATCCTGCAACAAGGACTTCTTTCCTACCATCTAATCTTAAGTTTGGCTACACACCCTGTTCCTCATGCCAGAACCTCAGGATTGTTAAGGGAACCCTAATAGCTATTGTGAGGTTTTCAACTGATGCCCGCTAATCCCTATTCCCATTAGGCTCTTTAATGCTGCTTGATTTGCTCTTAATTTCTCTGCCTTGAGTTGTGCTGAAAACGTTCTGAAGATCTGAAACACGCCATTACCTCTGAATTGACTTGATTCAACTACCCTGAAAACGAATCTGATCCTGGAGAACACCTGCCAAATGTCAAGAACTAACCCGGCACCTTGCAGGTCAGCCCCCTGGTACCAAACCATGCAGCAATCCGCCCAGAGCTTCTGAGGACCAGTGGGAGCATGTGCAACTACTCTGGGAGCATTCTCTACATTGAAGGAGATCCTTGCTTGGATGCTCAAAAGGCCATTTGTAGTAACCTCTAAGTTAAAAAAAGACTCATGAATTTAGTTCTGATGTCTCTTGAAGAATTCAAATGCAAGAAGCTCCTAATAAAAGAGCCAACCAAGGATTACCACAAAAATTCCTAGAATGATTATGCACAAGTTGAATAAATGCCCCAGAAAATTTACAGAGTTTTGACCGCTGTGACAAATCCTAACATTATCTGTACCCAAATGACTCATTTTTATGATCTCTCTCAACTACACAGAGGAAACCTGGATTTTCTCATTGACCATGATTATCCTGATACAGGGAAGAAAACTGTCTTCCTCTAAGTTCTAAGTCTAAAATAGACTGAAAAGGAAATGAATCCATAGCAATTTTAAGACCCTATATTGTCTCAATAATTAAGTCCAAATTAAAGTTGGCCACATCATTTTACAGTCTGTCCTAATAGGTCACGTGATGTTGTTCATTATTCCTAACTGTATCATTAGCTTAAAATGCCATACTGTCATGAATCAATCCTTAAAATTTCATTTGAATGCATCCAGAAAGCCAGCTATTGTAATCAATATACCATGAAAAACAAAGTAACTTTGCAAGGATTTGGAATGTTGATCATCGACTATTGCTCCTGTGTGCTAGCACATCGAGGGTGCCCTCCAACAGATGCTGACATAGCCTTAGATTCTGAACCCTTATCTAAGAAACAGCCACGCTGACAGCTAATTCTTTATCTACTATGACTTTTGAGGGTAGAGGTAGAAGAAAGAAGAAAAGCAGAATGCTTCTTCAACTCTAAACTTCTCGGACTTCTATAAAGGAAGGAAGTCCAGCCGGCAGGAGTAGTTATCCCAGACTCCACGGAGAGGTCCCACTATTGACATGTCCTCCCCCCCCCCCCATGGGCTACACTGTTGTCATCTTTTCCCTTCAAATTTAAAAAAATGCAAAGTAGTTTGAAAAGCCTGTTCTAAACAATACTATACAACACTACCAATACTATGAGACGTGGAGTTCGTGTATACAAATTTATGTATAAATTGCATGAATACATATGTGAATATTAATCTATCCACACATACGTATTTATGTCAGCAGTAGATACAAATTTATTCCATAAACATAATATGACTACATATAACCATATACACATATGTATGTGTGTGTGTGTGTGTGTGAGTGTGTGTGTGTGTAGTGTGGGTGTGTGTTCATGCGTTTATTTATTTATTTATTTATTGGCAGTTTTTGGCCGGGGCTGGGTTTGAACCCGCCCTACACCTTTGAGCCACAGGCGCCGCCCATGCATTTATTTTTTAAAGCATATTGTAAGCTAAGTGCAGGTGAGCTGCTGTGGGCCAGGCATAACAAGCTCTCCTTCAAGGACATACCAGTCTGTCACTCAAGAAACAATTTAACCACTTAGTCAAGTGCTTCAATAAAAAGTTAAAAATTAAAATGTAATTATTATGCACAAAATTTTAAAAAACCCTTCCCTATTTTCCAAATCTGACCCACTGGTCACGTTGATTCCTCAGGCTCACAGAACTCTCTGTCTAAACTTGGGGACTCCATAATCAATCCCCTTCCTCCCATCCACACACGTGCCTTTTTTTATAATTAATTATTCTCCCACCAGGAAGCAATAGTTCTCTGTTCTTTCTTAAGTCAAAACACGCTGGTTTTCTTGCTTCTTACTTCTACCTCTACCCTTGAAAGTCATCTTTTTCCAGTTGGGTCTTTAAAACAACAACAACAAAAAAAAAAAAAAAAAAAAAAAAAAACCACAATGTCCCAAAATATGCCTCTTCAGCCAGCTGAGTACTTTGAGCTATGGCAATAGCCTCAGAACCATGCTTCCTACTTTCTTAGAAGCACAGGGAAGGGTTTTCTGTAAAGTTGAGGAATGACAATAGTCTTGAGGGCCTTCCTTATCATCTCCTGGATGGATGATAAACTCGCAGGAAATAAGACCCAAGTTAAAGTTCCCCAGAGCCCATAGAAAGTCTGCCCAGGCTGTTGTTTTTATTTTCAGGTCCTCTGGCCTCCTCAAAAAACTTATTTACTCTTCCTATAAAATTGCTTACATCCTCCAGTTCCCACTCTTTTATGAAGAAAGTATTCTCTTCTTGTAAGCTTCAATCACCTGGCCCCTTTCTGAGTTTCACACTTTGACTCCTGTGCACCTGCATAAACAGTGGTCTGAACCGCCCTGCTCATTTCACCCGTATCCCTGAAAATACTTGTGAGTTTTTTAGCTTGGTAAGTTTTAACGGAACTCAAATATTTCAAAAGTGCTTCCCCTAGGGACTAAATATTAATCACACATGTATGAAACCTCATGCTGTAAGCTTTCTGGATAGTCCATCTTTTGCAGTTATTTCAGCTGTTCTCTGCACCTTGCCCTTAGGAGCGACAAAATATCCTCTTGATTTGTTAAGGATCAAAAGAAATACTATAATTTCTATATCACACCTACAGTTACAAAGAAAAGACGAGTTTCAGAATCTGTGGACTTCTCAGTATATGCCTACAGAAACCAATAAACGGCATTATGTTTTTCATTACACACAATCTTTTTTTAATAGAGAAGTCAGGTGCGTTCCACAGTACAAAGAATAAGGACTTCCTACTACTGCACGGAGTTGCTTTGGTGACTAGTTTTCATTTAACTGAACTAATTTATTATCTAGTTCCAATGACACTGTTTTCTATTAATATTTATATTGATATTGCCTCCAAGGAGGAAAACCTTCATATTCTATATACACTGAATATTACTTTATTCTTCCCCTCCTTTGCCTTAAACATTTTACAATTTAATATGTTTAAGAATTTATTTAAACAGGCATGAATTGCAGATCAAGGTTGTTTGTTTGCTTTCCCATCCCCCCACCCTTCAGGGGTCTATGCTGGGAATCACTCAGATATTCTCCTATAAACAGATGGTTCACGTATTTCCAGTATAGCATAGGGCTAAAGATGACCTTAACATCTCCAAATTCAGAGAAAATTCAAGAAGCTGCATTGCCAAAAAGAAATTAGAGGTTAGATTTTGGAAAACTGGAGAGAAGCAGACTCTAAGATTCTACATAGCAATCCCTTGACACTGGATCCCAGAGAAACATAGAATCTCAGACTTCCCCTGAGGCTGAATTAAAAAGAAATTAACAGTGATGGAGAACCTACCGTATACATTGTCCTAGGTGTTGTGCAAGACTTTACCTAACCCAAAAGCTGTCTGTAGGAACTTTTATTATAAATTAGAAAGAATACCTCTTCGGGTAAGCAATTAAAAAAAAAAAAAAAAAAAATGTTTTTTCAGAAAAATCATGCACCAAGGCTCCTGATTGGCCAAGATAGCACAGACTGAACATTAACCCCCAGGTCCCCTCCCCAGGGTGGCTTTTTGTGGTGCTCAGCCAGGCATAGCAGCCCTGCCGCTAGGCATTCAGAGATGAATTCACAATCTAACATCGCAGCTTCCCTCCAATAGCTAGTCTCATTCTGTAACAAAAGATGTGGAATCTTTGGAGACATCATTTAAATGCCAATTTTCATGCTTCCTCTTCAAAGTTATGGCACTTATAACATCAATATTTTAAACAGTTCAAGTATATTTTTTTTATCTTCCAAATGAGTCATTCACTCCCTTAGTAGAGAAGTAAAATAAAATGTCAATGACTAAAAATGGGAACTGCTTCTTCAAAGATGAAGTACATTTCTCCAGATTCTGCAGTAATTGGCTTGGAACTCAGTGACACAATGCAGCCCCTGACAGGGACAATTCACTGGGCTCTGTAGGAATTCAAAGGCTGCTGGAGAAAGTGTACCCAGACTCCCCGTGTCACACTTATTACATTTCTGATAATGCGATTTCCTTACAATTCTCACTGAGTATGAGAGAAACCATTTGTGCCACTCAGAATTTATATGTATCTCCTAATCAATTTTAGTTACTAAAAGTTCCTATGCGTCTCCAAACTGTAGCACCCACTGGCATGTCTAATGTGCCAATCCCACCAGTGGAAAACTCTCCAAGAGGATCACAGAAGTCATCTGAGATATTTAATTGTCCCATTACAGAAGGGAGGTTCTGGCCCCGTGCAAGGGCTCATGGCTATAATCCTAGCACTCTGAGAGGCAGAGGCAGGTGGATCACTGAGCTCAGGAGTTCAAGACCAGCCTGAGGAAGAGCGAGACCCCGTCTCTACTAAAAATAGAAAAACTAGACCCGTGTCATGGAGGGCACCTGTAGTCCCAGATACTTGGGTGGCTGAGGCAAGAGGATCGCTTGAGCCCAGGAGTTTGAGGTCGCTGTGAGCGACAACACCAGGGCACTCTACCCAGGGCAGCAGAGTAAGGCTTTGACTCAAAAGTAAAAAATAAAAATAAAAGAAGGGAAGTTCTACGACTTAGAAAGCAGAACACTAGAAGTAACAGTGCCCAGAAGTTCAATCATATTCCCTCACTCCGAATCAGTTTTCAAAATGTTGTTAAGCATGAGAATCATCCAGGAATTGGCTGAACACCTTCGCTATTTTTTCCTATTCCCAGAGATGCGGATTGGGTAGATCTGGGGAGGGAACCCAGGACATCTTACAGCTACAGTCTGCAGACCACACTTTGGTAAAGGCTGTATTCCACCGCATCCTAGGCTTCGGAGTCTTGGGACTGAAATATCATAACGATTCCACTTGGCTCACACCTGGATTATCACTACTGTGCCGCACACTGGCATTTCCCGGCCGTCCCCTGGAAATCATTATCAAGCTACACTACGTATCAATAGACGGCTATGAATAGCACAGAAAAAGGCACAGGGACGTGCTCTGGAGCGCAAAGCATGGGACAGGCATGAAGGAGAATTCAGGTCCGGCATGGCCAACTCTTTAAATACCCATGTATAACACCCTAACACCTGGACTCCACACGGGACTTTCAGTGCAAGGATGTGCACTGTGCTGCCCTCTGCTCCACAGGTGTCACGGGGTTGGGACTTTTCCCCTACAACTAGAAAGTTTGTGGCAATCCTGTGTAGGCCAAGCTCATTGGTGCCATTTTTTGCAGCAGCATGGTCTCTCATTGTGCCTTGGTGTCACAGTCTGGGAATTCTAGCAATATTTCAAACACTTTCATCATTATTATATCTGTTATGGCTCTCCATGAGTGGTCATCTTTGATGCCACTGCCCTGACTGTTTGGTGGTGAGAATACAGAACCTCTAACAAAGAGTCCTAACCTGTCCCCCAACTGGCTACTTCTACTTCTCTGCCCTTCTCTATCACCAGAGACACAGCGATACAGACAGTCCCCAAGTTACAAACACCCAATTTACTAACGACTCACACTTACAAACAGGACTGTTAATAGGTGACTGTGCCTGTTCCAACTGACACACATGTTCAACTTAAGAACAAACCTACAGAAACATAACCCAGGGACTGGTTGTTGGAAATGAACCAAATTCATACCCCTACCAAGGGCCTAAGTGTTCTAGTGAAAGGAGGAGTGACAAGTCTCTCCCTTTAAATCAAAAGCTGAAAATCATCAGGGTTAATGAGGAAAGCATGTCAAAAGCTGAGACAGTCTGAGGGCTAGGCCTCTCGTGCCCAACAGCCAAGTTGTTAAATGCAAATTAAAAAGTTCTTAAAGAAAATTTAAAGGTGAAACAGCCTTACTGCTGATACAGAGATAGTCTGAGTGACAAAAGATACGCAACCAGCCACAGTTTATTTCCTGAAGCCAAAGCCTAATGCAAAGCAAGGCTCTACTCTCTCTTCAACTGTATGAAGGCCAAGGGAGATGAGGAAGCAACAGAAGAAACATCGAGAGCTGGCAGAGGCCGGTTCACGAGGCTTAGGGAAGTAAGACATCTTTCCAACACAAAGGTGCGAGATGAAGCAGAAAGCGCCGACGCTGTATTAGGTTATTTCACAAGGTCTAGCTAGGATCATTGATAAAGGTGCCTACAGTAAACAAGAGATTTTTCAAAGTAGCAAAATTAGTCCTCAAGGACTTCCCCAGCCAACAGAGAGTCACTGCCAATCTTCAAAGGATAGGCTGACTCTCTTATTAGGGGCTAAGGCAGCTGGTGAGTTGAAGATGAAGCCAATGCTCATTTAACACTCCGAAGACCGTGGGGCCCTTAAAAATTATGTTGAGAGCTAGTATATGCTCTCTAGAAACAGAGCAACATGGCTGGATGACACAGTTCTGTTCACAGCATGATTTATTGAATATTTTAACCCCACTGTTGAGACCTACTGCTCAAGAAAAAAAAAAAAAATCTTCACAAAGTATAACTGCTCGCTGCAATGTACCTGGTTACCCAAGAGGTCTGATAAGAGATGTATAAGGAGATAGATGTTTTCATGCCTATTAACTCCACATCCATTTTGCAGCTCAGGTATCAAGGAGTCATTTAGAGTCAATCTTATTTTTTAAGAACTACATTTAATAAGCTCTAGCTACCCTAGACAGGGATTACTCTGATAAATCTGGCAAAGTAAATTGAAAACCTTCCTTAAAGGATTTACCAGTCTAGATGTCCAAAGCACATTCGTGACTCGTAGCAGAAGGTCAAAATATCAACATGAACAGGAGTTTTTAAGAAGTTGATTCTAACCCTAATGGATAACTTAGAAGGATTCAAGAGTTCAGCGGAACTGGTCTCGAGGTGTGAGGAAAGAAAGTGGCTTCTCCAGATGAAATCGACCCCTGGAAAAGATGCTGTGCACACTGCTGAAATGACAAGGGATTAGAGAATGTTATATAAACTTCGTTGATAAAGCAGAGGTAGGGTTTGAAAGGGCTGACTCCTTTAGAAAGAAGTTCCACTGTGCATAAAATGCTCTCAAATAGTATTGTATGCCTCAGGAAATCTTTATGAAAGTAAAACTCAATTGAAGTGACAAACTTCATTGTTATTTTAAGAAATTTCCAGAGCCACCCCAACATTTAGCAACTACTAACCCAATCTCATCAGTGGCCCCCAACATTGAGGCATGACCCCCCCCACCAGAAAACAGATTACAACTTACTGAAGGCGCAGATGATCACTAGTACATGTTAGCAATGAAGTATGTTGGCTTTTTAGACAAAATGTTCTTAGTGCACACTTAGTAGACTACGCCACACTGTAAATGTAACTTTTTTATGTACTAAGAAACCAAAAATGTATTGTTTGACTACTTAATGGCAATATTTGCTTTCTTTTGGTGGTCTGGAGCCAAACCTGAAGTATCTCTAAGACATGCTTGTATTTTCAGGGTGCTCCCATGTATATCTGTTCAATGCTTTCTCTCTCTCTTTTTTTTTTTTTTTTTGTTTGTTGTTGTTTTGTTCTTAATAAATAATAGAACCAAAAGCATTGAGGAAAGATAGCTTTGCAAAACTTATCAGACTATATCACTCTAACTCTTAATTTTTTGACATAAAATAAATGGTTCGTTCAGGTTGGGGCACATGTGGTTTCTCTGCTTAAACTACTTGAGCAATTATGGTTGTGGGCACATTCAGCGCACATCTGTAGAACTGTATCTTTTCAGTAAAAGGGAGGGTCTGCAGAATCACAGTCACCATGTTTTAGGAGACAAGGAAGAACATGAGAGAAGAATGCTAATAACTTATAACTTCTTGGCTCCATAAAAATCATGGGCCAAAACAATCCCATACATTCTTCCCAAAACATTCCACAGAATTAAAAGGAAATCATATAAAATAGCATAACTTGAAACAGATGTAGCATGAAACTCAAATGTCTCACCACTCGACTATAACGTAGCTTCTACATGAATATGTGACAATAATTCTAATTTTATCTAAAAGAACTCTGAGACAGTTAAATAGGCTTCAAAATTCAGCACCACGGGAGGATGAGGAATTGCACCAGTGACAAGGTAGAGACAGGAAGGAGTCCTAAGAGTGGGGGGGACTCCAGAAGCTTTGGATCCTCCCCTCCCCACCCTTTAAAAGTCAGTACCAAGCCAACATTCTCCTTTCATATTACAAGAAACAGAGATTAGCAGTAAAAAAAACAACAACAGATGAACATAACCTCTTGACTGGAAAGGACCTGTCAGGTGGCAGCTTGTCCATGAGTGAGTGTCCACACCCACTCAAGTTTTTCTACACTATTTCCATCCAGTCAAGAATGTCCTTGGCTGTTCTGTCTCTTCTCCAGACTTTCACTATCAAAACTCAGCTCTTACTTCCACCTTTAACACTAGGCCAGCACTTTTCCACACTAATACTAACCCACATCCCCTAAAGCCATGATAAAATCTGGGGATCTACCCACAGTCCTTGCTTTAAAATCTAACCTATGTGCATATTGACCCTTTACATAGGCAGGTAGCTAAGCCTTCTAGCTAATGGATGTTAGAAGCCCCAAGCTATACTCTGTCACTGATTTTCTGAGCTTTAGATAAACTATTTTATTATGTTCCCCAAAAATGATGATTATGGTGCTTAGTTCCATCATCTCCCTGAATTGATGAAAATATACATGAAAGTGCTCTGAATTACATAAGCGATACATAGAGAAGAAAAACAGTACTTATTGCCAGTTTTCTTTATACTACAAACTCTGAAGAAGTCACAGCAAGTACATTTCCAACACCAAGGAAATTCAAGTCCAGATTAACCAAATCGGTTTCCACCAACCAATCAATAGGTAACATTATTTCAGTACGTGTTTTTCATGAAACATGATAATATAATGACAATGATTCTTCAAGGCCTGCAAAAATCAATATAGTTTTCCAAGACTGTCTCATTGTTTTTAGCATTTGTTAAGAGAGAATTTAGTATCACAAAAGAGCATTGCTTTGAGATCTCTGCACAGCTGGTTCTGACACTAAGAAGCTGTGTGATCTTGAAGTTATTTAACCACTGTTAATCACAGCGATCCTCATTAGTAGAGTGGTGATAAGCCCTGCAAAATTACTAAGAATGTTAAATGACATAACATAAATGACCAAACACAGGATAGTGTCTATAAACGATACTCTCCAGAGATATTCTTATTGGGAAATGTAATATTAGGATCACTTTTAACTCCTAACAACATACAGTATTTTGACACTGAATTAACAAAGGAATGTGATTTAAATCAAGCTGAGAAGAGAGTTAATACACATTATACAATCTGAGCTTGGTTAAATAAATTCAGTGGGTAGTGACTATGAACAGATTTAACACAAGTGCAGAGAAGACAGATCAATGGAAATTGCGTTATGGAAGAGGGATTTTGTGCTGGACCTTGCAGGATAACAGTTACTGAAATAAAACTACAGAAACACAGAAGGAATTTCTGGTTGAAGCAACCGCTAGTAGCTAGTACATACTGCATGTATTAACTTTTTACTTCCCCATAGACTCCACATAGGAGGTACTGTTATAATCCCTGTTTTACAGATGAAGAAACTGAGACAGAGAGATTAAGTAGCTTGCTCAGGTCACAGAAAAAGTATTGGAGCAGGAGAAAGAAAGGTGGTCTGGTTTCCGAACCCACACACTTAAGCACAGAGTCATTGAAATAAGACCCAATGTATTTATAAAGAAAGTAAGCATGCTTTTCTGTATTATAAGTTGCGAACAGAAGAACCCACTCTGACTGGCTTAAGTGAGAAGAGAGAATTCTTTAAGTATCTGCTCAGAAAACTATTGTAGATCAGAGATTCAGGCTTAAATACTACATAGCCAGGAACAACATGGGAGAGGGAAGACCAAGCCACTGTCTTCCAGCAAAAACACCTTCTGCTGCCAAGTATGTGAAGTCACAGCATCTGTCATAGCCTCCCCAGGAGGGCCGTAAGTCCTTGTCACTGCATTTTTCCAAACAACTATCTTTCTGTGTGAGAGACACACATCCCTGGCAGTGTACTTGTCCAAAGGGCAATCTCTCCATGTGCAGACGGCCTTGCACGGCTCCCCTATGGACCCCTCTCATGTGTGGTGCAGCTCACTGGCAACATGCCTGTATCCCAGCAACAAGGGAGTCTGGGAAATAGAGATTTAAAAAAGATTCTCTTT
This sequence comes from Loris lydekkerianus, assembly GCA_963574355.1. NCBI lineage: Eukaryota > Metazoa > Chordata > Mammalia > Primates > Lorisidae > Loris > Loris lydekkerianus. The sequence goes on from CAUYPK010015193.1 coordinate 35,331, forward strand.
GGGGAGGACTGAAATCACAATATGTGAAGCTAGTAAGATGGCAGGATGATGAAAGATGCCAGGCAGTTACAAAGGGTCTCCAGATACTGTTAACAGACAGGCCAAGAAGTTTTGGGGAAAAAAGAAGTTGGCTACATAGGTAGGGTCAGAGCATGCAGGGGTGACTTCAGTTCATTTGGAAACAATTTTGTCTTTCCAACAAAGGTCTCCTATAAAAGCAAGATGATGTTCAAGGAGTAACTATGATTAATTAAAAAACATTTAATGTCAGAAACTGCATAAACTTTTCCCAATTATTTCAAAATGCTATAGCATCATAGAAAAACCATGCTTTTTTCTCATAAGAAAAAGCAAATATCTCTTAAGCAAAGTATCACAAGAATGGAAAATCAAACATCACATGTACTCAGTACTAAACTGAAACCAGCAGATTAACAACTACATGCTCACGAGAGAAAACCTCAATTAAATTCAAGTAGGAGGGGGAACCATGTAAATTCCCACCCAATGGGTACCTATATGACACACACCTTGGGTGACGTGAAGGACATGACTACAATGGGGACTGGAACCTTACAACACCAAACCATCTGACGTAATCATACGCAACCCCATATTAACTGGAAATTAAAAAGAAAACGAAAAAAAGAAACAGCTGTTAAATATAACAGCTATTAATAAGCTGGCCACATTATATATCATACACTATTTTTGTTCATAAGAATACCTTCATAGTCTGAAGGTACCGTCTATGAACCAGGAAAAGAAGCCCTTACCAGACACTGAATCTCCTAGCTTCTTGATCTTGGACTTCCAAGCCTCCAGAACTGATACTTAAGAATCTCCAAGATTGGTGGTGAGAGCAAGATGGCGTCCGAATAACAGCTTCCCTAGTACTGGGCACCATGAGTCCGGGGAGATAAGACTCTAGGCATCTTTGGCTGGTGGGATCTGACTATAATCATCCCTTTGAGGACACAGGGAGTCAGCAAGAGATTTCTGGACCCGAAGAAGAGGACAAAAGCAGTGGAAAACTCGCAAGTGGTTGCATGTGTTTGAAAGGTCTAATCCCCCCGGCAGCTGTAAGTACAGCAGCAGTGAGACTACAAACTGGAAAGGCCTTACCTTTTGGTGTTTTTGAACTTGGCACTCAGTTGAACTGCCTTGAGGAGAGCTTGGGCAGGAGTGCAGAGAACTTTGAGCATTGTCTAGGGCCCCAGACTGAGCCTCTGAGCCAGATGGAGCTAATAGCGTTCAGCTGTGGGCAACAGGTAGCCATTGTGAGAGAACTGGCAAACTCCGCCCTCAGGGTCGTAGAGCAAGGATCTGATGGGAGCTGGTAACCTAGTGACTGAGCAGCCTAAAGGCAGGGACTGAGCCACCTTACAGCCTTAACCCTCAGAGGCAGAGAGAGACCGGTTTTGGCACACTGGGTAAGTGGATAGCCACTTCAGCAGTGATCCCAGCGACAAGCACTTTCCTGGGAAAGCTTCTGCTTAGTCAAGTTTAGAAGTTTAAACTGACTTTTAAGAGGGCTGAGGAGAGAGTTAGGGTCTCCACCCTGTGGGGATTGAGAAATCAGCAGAGGTCTGCAGTCATATCAGCATTGTTATTAACATCTCATACCCCAGAAGACCACCTGTTGCCCAGACAATATTCAACAAGATATATTTAATATATACTGCTTTGTTTTGTTTTTTTTTTTGGTTGTTGTTGTTTTATTTTTTAATTTAAACCTTTTCCCTACATATTTTTTCTTTTATTTATTTTTGCTTTCTTTTCTTTCTCCATTTTTCTAGTTTAAGTACAATTTCCCATTGCTGCCTTTTTCAACAATTAGAACTTCATTTTTGCTAGTGTTTCTACCCCTATTATTTATTTTTTCACCCAATTTTAACCCGTAAAGTTTTCTGTTTGCTTGTTTTGGTTTGATTTATAGTATTTTTGTCTTTCCTCTCTACTTGGTGGAGGTGGGGTACTGTGTCTGATCAGGTTAGCAAAGAGCTGCTGACCTCAAGGGAACCACACAAACGGGCACCCCCTGAGGTTGGGGTATTTTTAAGATTGTGTCAAAGTGCCCTACTGTACACCTATATTGCTCTGTCTCCCTCTTTCTGTGCCTCTCTTCTTTTTGTCAATATTCCCTTTTACCTACCCCCTCTCCTTTCTCTATTTTCTTTTCTCTCTCCTTCTCTGTCTCTCTTTCTTTTTCTTTCCTTTATCCCTTCTTGCTCTTCAACTTTCTCATCCTTCTGGTCCTGTACCAAAAGGACCAGAGACATGGGAACATAAACAGCAAGAGGAAGTAAAAGGAAAGTTAGGGCAAGGAAACAGATAAACAAAATCACTCATGAGGAAGAATCAGCAGAAAACTCCTGGCAACATGAAGAACCAGTCCAGAGGAACCCCCTCCAAGGGACCATGAGGTAGCTACTACAGAGGATTCCACCTATTAAAAAATGTTAGGAATGAAAGAAAGGGAATTTAGAATACACATGATGAAAACTATGAAGGAAATGATGGAAACAATGAAGGAAACTGCTAATAAAATGAAAAACAACCAAAAGGAAATCCAAAAACAGAATCAAATAAGAGATGAACAATACGAAGAATGTAGAAAGGATATAGCAGAACTAAAGGAGCTAAAGCAATTAGGGAACTTAAAGATGCAATAGAAAATATCAGCAACAGGTTAGACCATGCAGAAGAAAGAATTTCAGAGATAGAGGACAAAGTTCTTGAGATAACTCAGATAGTTAAAGAGGCAGAAGAGAGAGAAAGCAGAACGTTCACTGACTTTATAAACCATTCCAACATACGAGTTATAGGAATCCCAGAAGGGAAAGAAGAATGCCCCAGAGGAATGGAAACCATACTAGACAATATTATAAATGAAAATTTCCCAAATATTAAAGATTCTGACACCTTCCATTCAGAGGGCTATCAGACCTCAGGTCACCTCAACTCTAAACAAGCTTCTCCAAGACACATTGTGATGAACCTGTCCAAAGTCAAGACAAAAGAAAAGATTCTTCAAGCTGCCAGGAATAAGGACCAGTTGACCTACGGGGCAAATCCATCAGAGTGACTGCAGACTTCTCTAATGAAACTTTCCAAGCAAGAAGACAATGGTCATCTACCTTTAATCTACATAAACAAAACAATTTCCAGGCAGAATTCTATGTCCTGCTGAGCTCAGCTTTAAAATTGATGGAGAAATCAAATCATTTACGGATATACAAACATTGAGGAAATTCACCACAACAAGACCAGCTCTACCAGAAATACTACAGCCTATTCTAAACACTGACCATCACAATGGATCAGCAGAAAAGTAAGAACTCACAAATTAAAGGCAGAAGCTAACCTCCACACTGATGCAAAAGATAAAACTAAGCAATGGACTCACAAAATAAGATAAATAGAATACTACCACATTTATCAATTACCTCAATAAATCTTAATGGCATGAATTCCCCACTGAGGAGACATAGATTAGTTGACTGAATTAAAAAACACAAGCCATCCATTTGCTGTCTGTAGGAAACACACCTGGCTTCAAAAGACAAATTAAAACTCCAAGTCAAGGGTTGGAAGACAATTTTTCAGGCAAATGGAATTCAGAAGAAAAGAGGAGTTGCAATCTTATTTTCAGATACATGTAGATTTAAAGCAACTAAAGTCAAAAAAGACAAAGATGGTCACTTTATATTGGTCAAGGGAAAAAAACAACAAGAAAACGTTTCAATTCTAAATATTTATGCACCTAATTTAAGTGCTCCCAGATTCTTGAAACAGATCTTACTCAGTCTGAGCAATATAATATCTGATAATACCATACTAATAGGGGACTTTAAAACTCCTCTTACAGAGCTGGATAGACCCTCTAAACAAAAATTAAACAAAGATATAAGAGATTTAAAAGAGACCCTAGAACAACTGTGCCTGATAGGCGCATATACAACACGCCATCCCAAAGATAAAGAATATATATTCTTCTCATCACCCCATGGAACATTCTCCAAAATTGATCATATCCTGGGACACAAAACAAATATCAACAGAATAAAAGAACTAAAATTTTACCTTGCATTTTCTCAGAACATAAGGCACGAAAGGTAGAACTCAACTCTAACAAAAACATTCGACCCCACACAAAGGCATGGAAATTAAACAATCTTCTGTTGAATGACAGATGGGTGCAGGAAGAAATAAAAAAAGAAATCATTAACTTCCTTGAGCATAACAACAATGGAGACACAAGCTACCAAAACCTGTGGGATATTGCAAAAGCAGTTTTGAGAGGAAAATTCATTGTTTTATATGCCTACATTCAAAAAACAGAAAGAGCGTGCATCAACAAACTCACAAGCCATCTTATGGAATTGTTAAAAGAAGAACAATCTAAGCCTAAACCCAGTAGAAGAAAAGAAATATCCAAAATCAAATCAGAGATCAATGAAATTGAAAACAAAAGAATCATTCAGAAAATTAATAAAATAAGAAGTTGGTTTTTTGAAAAAATAAATAAAATCGATAAACAATTGGCCAGACTAACTAGAAATAAAAAAGTAAAATCTCTAGTAACCTCAATCAGAAATGATAAAGGGTAAATAACAACTGATCCCACAGAGATACAAGAGATCATCTCTAAATACTACCAGAAACTCTATGCCCAGAAATTTGACAATGTGAAGGAAATGGATCAATATTTGGAATCACACCCTCTCCCTAGACTTAGCCCAGATGAAATAGATCTCCTGAACAGACCAATTTCAAGCGCTGAGATTAAAGAAACAATAAAAAAGCTTCCAATCAAAAAATACCCTGGTCCAGATGGCTTCACACCAGAATTCTATCAAACCTTCAAGGAAGAGCTTATTCCTATACTGCAGAAATTATTCCAAAGAATTGAGGAGGAAGGAATCTTCCCCCAACAAGTTCTACAAAGCAAACATCACACTGATGCCAAAACCAGGAAAAGACCCAACAAAAAGATGAATTTCAGACCAATTTCACTCATAAATAGAGATGCAAAATATCTCAACAAAATGCTAACCAATAGATTAAAGCTTATCATCAAAAGTCATACATCATGATCAAGTAGGTTTCATCCCAGGGATGCAAGGTGGGCTTAACATATGCAAGTCCATAAACGTTATCCACCATATTAACAGAGGCAAAAATAAAGATCATATGATCCTCTCAATAGATGCAGAAAAAGCATTCAATAAAACCCAGCATCCTTTTCTAATTAGAACACTGAAGAGTATAGGCATAGGTGGCACATTTCTAAAACTGACTGAAGCTATTTATGACAAACCCACAGCTAATATTTTACTGAATGGAGTAAAACTGAAAGCTTTTCCTCTTAGAACTGGAACCAGACACGGTTGTCCTCTATCACCTTTACTATTCAACATAGTGCTGGAAGTTCTAGCCAATACAATTAGGCAAGACAAGGAAATAAAGCTCATCCAAATCAGAGCAGAGGAGGGCAAACTCTCCCTCTTTTCTGACAACATGTTCTTATAGTTAGAGAATCCCACAGACTCAACCACAAGACTCCTGGAAGCCATCAAAAAATACAGTAATGTTTCAGGATATGAAATCGAAGTCCACAAGTCAGTAGCCTTTGTATACGCCAATAACGGTCAAGATGAGAAGCTAATTAAG
>CAUYPK010015194.1:0-20525 GCA_963574355.1 Loris lydekkerianus
CCCCGCGGGGATCACAGACCTGAGGTTGACTCAGGGCAGCGCAGGCAGGGGGCGCCGCGGAGGGAGCAGCCCTGCGGGGGTCACAGACCCTGGGTGGACTCAGGGCAGCGCAGGCAGGGGGCGCCGCGGAGGGAGCAGCCCCGCGGGGGTCCCAGACCCTGAGTCGACTCAGGGCAGCGCAGGCAGGGGGCGCCGTGGAGGGAGCAGCCCCGTGGGGGTCCCAGACCCTGGGTGGACTCAGGGCAGCGCAGGCAGGGGGCGCCGCGGAGGGAGCAGCCCTACAGGGACGCAGACCTTGGGCTGACTCAGGCCACACCCCGCACTGGCAATTTAGACCTCAGACACCAGACAGCCTTTTTCCAGGTATGAAGATCAGATCCCTGGTGGTACCTGTTCCGTCTTTGGGGACTGATTCAGTCCACGACTAGGAGTGTCCCATTGCGGCCTTTTGGTCTTAGGAGAGGATTGGACAGAAAAGCTGCACAGCTGAGGGTGAGAAACGACTCAGAATTGGATTTCACGGATAAAAGATTCAAATTATTACAGGACTACACAAATGAAGAGAAAAAGTTCAGGTACATGGACACTTGCATTCAGAGGGCAGGTTTAGGAAGCAGTAAGCCCAGTACAGATGGGGGCTCAGCCAGCCTTCGGAGGCCCGGAGTCAGGGCAGCCTCCCGGACCGAGGAGCGCCTCCTGGTAGGGGCCCGGGACCTGGCGCCGGAGCGGTTCTGCTCACTCTCTGGGCCCTGCCTGTCCCCTCTGCAGGCCTGCGTGCTGCCCGCAGCATTCCTCCCACTGCTTCTCCATGTCACCCTGAAACTCTGCCGCCACCTTTCTCACGTCCCTGCTCAGTGGCGGTGGCCTCCTGGGGTCCCAGCCTGACAGTCACTGAGTCTGACTGCAGACATGAATCCTGGTTGTGACGCTGGCCTGCTGAGCTCCGGGCTAGGTGTTGGCGCTCATGGTTTGTCCAGCTGTGGAGCAGGGCTGTGCCCTGTTGGAAGACCCCATAGATAGTGCTGGGGCCCTGGACTCCCTGCTTAGCAGGGAGGTAGGCTGCCCTGCCCTCCTTCCCACCTCCAGCCTCTGCCCCGTCACTTCCCTACCACCCCTGTGTCTGCTGATGAGCATCACCTAGGAAGGGATTGGTGTCAGTTGTGCAGAGCCCGTTTGGTCAGGGATGCGGGGCTAAGACGGTGGTGTGTGAGCTAGGCCTCCCCTAGGCAGACTCTGCCCAGAACTCATTGGGAAGGTGATTTTTGGAAGTACAGTCCTGGCTTTTCCTCAGAAGTAGAGGGGAAGATGATGTCAGAGGCTGTGGTCACCCTGGGTCCCCAAGTCCTTCTATTATAAACCTGGGGAGACCAGCTTCCTTACCATGTGGTCCCTCCCAGTTTCCTGGCTCTTGAATGCAGAAGACACATGGTGGGGAAGGTCCTGAGCTTGATGTGTGCATGTGACACGGTCCGTGCCGTACACATGCACACACGGTCCTGAAGGCCATACACAAAATCCCGGCAGTGATTATTTCTAAGGGCAGGATGTTGACTTTTTATTATCTTTCCTTTTCTCTTTCTCATCTCAACTTTTTTGAATTATTATTTTCCACCCAAGGTAACACATGTTCCTTGTTTAACCAAAATACAAAGGGAGACGGTTCTAAGAATTGGATCTATATCCTCATTGCACAGGAAATTTAAAATAGAGAGCATTCTTCAGGACAGCCACTGACCATGCTTAGAGAAATTAAAAAGGAAAATTCTAAGATCCCTCAGAAACAGACAAAGGTGAGTCCATCTTTTCCTAATTTCCCTGTAAGCTGCAGGAGCAGATCCTGTGGTCACAGCTAAGGGTTTCTTTATGTCAGAAGAGTACAGAATTTGAGGTCTATGGCACCAGCGTCTACGAAGCTGAATGGGGACACGAAAGGAAGAGATTTGGGGGACGTTCCCTGACATCCCACTTAGAGGTGATTTGCTTGAGCCTGCTAGGATTTTAATTTTTCTGAAGGGTTGAATTGAAAATTTACCATGTCTTAAGAGCTATCAGAGAAAAAGAGAATTTTATTTTAATAACAATTAACAATTAACAATCAATTTAGTTAACAATCAATCCTTCCATTCTTCCTAATGTCTCTGTGCTCAGCAAAATGACAGAAGCTATTAATGAGTGGTAACACCTGTTCACAGATGCACACACACATGCACAAATGTGCAAACACTCTTGCGCACGTTGACTTTTTGGGGTCTCTCTGAACCCTTGGCCTTCTCAGGTACTCACGACCAGGCTGGTGTGTTAAGTCTCAGCATCTGATGTTCTCACTTCAGCTGTGTGGAGAGTTCCCGTCTGCTGCTTATTTTCTGTGCACAGAACATGCAACATTCATGTCTCACGTCTGTAATGCATTAGCATATTTTTAAACAACATCAATCTTGCCCATCATTCACATGTCCCCACCTCCACTGCAGCCCTGTTCCCATGACACAGGGCCACTGCCCGTGGGGGTAGAGCCTGAAGACAACGGGGTATGGTGTAGTCTTCCCTTCTCCTCCTAGCTGGGAAGGTGGGAAGGACCACACAGGAGCCTCCAGATGTGGCTCTGTGGCGCGGGGGCCAGGGTGTGGTTGGCCGCTTTTTTTGCACTACGGGGGGAGGCACCTGGTAAGGGGCACTTAGGGGCCCGTGTACACAGGACCCGGGACCTTTCTGAAGATTTGCCTCGTCTCTCTAGGATTTAGAGAGAGCCAATCCGTGAGGATTCTTTTCTTGTCATCTTTAATAGTTATTTTAAAACATTTAAGAATCCAAAAGGAACAACATGAAAACTGGCTGAATGTTACTGAGCTAAATTCTCCCTGCAAGACGGAGGAGGCTCCTACGTGGCTCGTGTGAAGATTCAGGGCTGATATCCTGATGTTTCTTCACGGAGGGTCGAGGAGCACCTGGGTTTTTCTGTACCATTATTCTTTCCCATGATAATTTCCTGGTCTGATTTGGCTTTTTGGAATTGAGCTGTCAAGATACAGACAAAAGCAAAGTGCCACCATAATGGGTGTTTGTGGTGACAGGCAGAACACATTTACAATAGTATTTTTAAAAGTCATCAGGGACCCAAAGGTAACATTATTAATTTTTCCCCTGTGTCTTTTTCATCTTCGAATAAAAATATCTTGCAAAATGTAGCTTATACTAAACTCTATAAATTTGGTTATGTTTTAAGACAATATTTTGATCTGAGTAATCTAATGTTCCTAGAAGTTCTGTACTTATTTTTTAAGTAATCAGAGCTTTATAACCCAATAAACCAGAGAAGCCTCAGATATCTTAAAATTTTATTTATTTTCCCTACAAAGGTTTTTTTGTTATTGGATTTCTCAGAAAACATAAATTTATACAATCAACACAAAATTAATTTTATTTCACATATTAGCTGAAGACTTCTTTCTCCCGTAATATATCACCCTGGACAATTCCTTGACTTTTTTCTTTTTCTTTGTTTCAAGTAATTTTATTAGTTTTATCACCTTTTTGGAAGTAAGGAGTCTTGAGACTGAACAGTAGGTCTGGTTTTGTATTTTTGTTTTTTTTTTTTTTTTTGGCCTGGGCTGGGTTTGAACCCACCACCTCCGGCATATGAGACCAGCGCCCTACTCCTTTGAGCCACAGGCGCCACCCACAGTAGGTCTGTTTTACTGGGCCAAGACTGAAACCACAAAAGGCTTCTCTAATTTCTTGGGAGACAGGGTCAAGGGCATTTCTTCTGGTGTCTCAGGCTTAAAAGTAAGAAATGTCTGGGGCTCAGTGACTATAGTTCAGCGGCTGGGGCACCAGCTACATACACTGGGGCTGGCAAGTTTGAACCTGGCCCAGGCCTGACAAACAATCAATGACAACCACAACCAAAAAATAGCCAGGTGTTGTGCTGGGCACCTGTAGTCCCAGCTACTTGGGAGGCTGAAGCAAAAGAATCGCTTAAGCCCAAGAGTTTGAGGTTGCTGTGAGCTGTGACACCACAGCACTCCACCCAGGGTGACATAGTGAGACTCCATCTCAAAAAGAAAAAAAAAAAAATTAAATAAATGTCTGGATAGGCTAAATGGTAGAATGGATTTGGTTGGTGAGCCATGTGTGATCTGCAAACAGCATCGAGAAAATTTCAGCTCATCATGGGAAAGGAAGGAAGTTGAAAGACACAGTAGAGATGTGGCAACTGGATTCAGGGTGTTCAGAAAGGAGAGTGGAGTGACGGTGGGGGGGAATATCAGAGAAAGTAGCGCCTGGCACTGAAAATGATGTACGTTTGGGGGTTGAAATAGCCAACCAGCATAATTTATGAGTAAAGGGTCATTCAGAAGAGCAGAGGTAAACACTTACAAAGTCACTGATCGGCAGACAATCACCGGGTCATGTGCAAAGGTGTGAGACCAGCACAGACACCATCCAGAGGATGTGACAGATGACAGGACAGTGGCCTTGCCGTCTACTTAATGAGTGTTTCTTCTCTGCCAAGCTGTGTTCCCACAAGAGTCCCTGCCTCCCCGCGGCTACTTTCTAATGGGAGGGGACCAACAGCAAAGAAGGCAGATAAGTAAAATATATTGAGTGTTAGCACTAAAGGTTTAAGACAGTGATTTTCAACCCATGTGCCAAGGTACCCGCTGTGCCAGGAGAGGATCTTAGGTGTGCTGTGAAAAATTCTAAACACCATTAATTAAATTATTTTCAAAAGAAGTTCAAGGCACGGTAAGTATATTCTTTTTTTTTTTTTTAATCAACATAATTTAAGTGTGCCAGGGAAATTTAACTATAGATTCAAGTGTGCCCTGAGATAAAAAAGGTTGAAAAACACTGCTCTAAGAGAAGACAATGAAACTAGCAAAGGAGAAAGGAGATGTTGGCTGGGTGGGAGCTGGCTGTGTAGACAAGGTGTCCAGGCAAAGTCCCACGGGAAGGTACTTGTGAGTGAAGATCAGAAGGACACAAGGAGGTAGGCATGAGATTCGAGAACGCTCTTGGCAGAGACAGAAGCACACAGACCTGGAGGAGGAAATTGGTTATCTAAGTTCCAAGGAGGATGGATTTGAACCTTGCTATGGTCTGAATGTTGATCATATGAAAGTCATATGTTGAAATCCAAATTCTCCAGGGTGGTATTATTCGGAAGAGGGGTTTGGGGGAGGTCATGAGGGTAGCCCTGGGCCATTGGGATTAATGTTTTTGACCCAGGTGGCCCTCATCAGACACAGAACCCACCGGCAACTTGATCTTGGACCTCCAGACTCCAGAGCTATGAGAAGTGAATTTGACTCATTTATAAACTGTCCAGATTACAGTATTTTGTTACAGCAGCCCAGACAGACTAAGACAGACCCAGGATTCCATGCTATGCCCATATCCAACAAAGTGTTAAGGAAACCTAAAAAACGTTTTCTTACATGTCAACACTCAGCAAGTTTTCCCCTACCCAGGCTGTATGTAAAAACTTAGATGCCCTCAAGCAACCTGAAACCGGCCTCCACTGCAGACATGACCTGAGATATGAGAAATAAAGACAGCCAAGGATGACTCGGAAGAAGCAAAACGTAAACACAAATTGACAATGAAATAAATGTGATCAGAACAAACTATTACAAGGCCTCAGAGTGAAGTTAGCGTTTCCTCAGATTATTCAATATGCAGAAATGAATGTAATAAGATAACATCTGATGACAGAGTAACTGTCAAGCTGTGTGAGCTGCCAATTTATCTTAATTAATGAGACATCCTTGGGTTTTTTTTTCCAGTGCTAAAGAGAGAACTGTGGCTAATTTATATCAGGTTACAAAAACCTATTTGTAGTGAATCCAAATTGATTTCAATAAAAGACGTTGCTTGGCCAAGGATGGGCCAAGGGACCTTGGCTACAGGCAGCTGGCGGAAAGGCAGAATGATGGCCCCCGAGGTGTTCACACCCTAATGCTGGGAACGTCTGATCTGGGACCCCACAAGGCAAAGGGCCTTGCAAGGGAGACTGCATGTGGACAGAGGTACAGGGGTCATCCCAGATCATCCAGCTGGGCCCACTCTCTGCAGGTAATCCCAGAGCTGGGGCAGGTAGAGACGGGGCCTGAGCCCAGGGGTTTCGGGGCGGCCTCTGCAAGGCAGCAAGGTCTTGGACTCTCCCTGAAGTGTCCAGAAGGAACCAGCCACGGCAACACCTGGAGTTTAGCCAGTGAGATTCATTTTGAACTTTAGACCCTCAACTCTGTAACATAATAAATTTGTGTCATTAAACATAGAACTAAGTTTGTGGTAATTTATTATAGGAGCAGTGGAAAACTAACAAGCAACTTTTTAAACATACAGTGTGAAGTTTTTTTTTTTTTTTTTTTTTTTGCATTTTTTGGCCAGGGCTGGGTTTGAACCCACCACCTCCAGCATATGGGGCTGGCGCCCTACTCCTTTGAGCCACAGGCGCTGCCCTACAGTGTGAAGTTTGTATTCCTAAAATGTATGTTGAAATACGTATGTGTATATGAAGGGATGGTGCATATTTTTAAACTTTGAAGAGTCCGTGTAACCAACCCATTATGGCTATCTGCATGTGCAACAAAATACAGCCCCGGAGTTGGGGGAAAAAAGAAATCACTGCTGAACAGGAGTTGTTCCTATTCTGCTCAGATCTACCCAGCACTTTGCTCCCAAGCAGAGAAAAACAAAGCCTGCCCTAATTCCAGGCCACCTGTGTCACACGACCATCACGTGACACTGACAGTATTCAGTGCCTGGCCTAAAAATAATTTGATGACACTGTGTCCTGTTAATGAGTGCCGGATCTTATCAGAGGACTCTGGGCTTTGATCTGGAGTTCATCAGCTTGAAATCCCTCTAGTTAGCTTTCCTTGGGAGCCCCGGCCCGGCCTTCCTAGTGTTCATTTCTGTGGTGTCTGATCACTGAGTGCCACTCACTGTTGCTCATAAGGGTGTTGTTGCTCAGGAAAAACACATACTTCCTCCTCTAAAGTCTCTACTGCAGTGATTCTTGTCTCTGCCTTGTTTATGACACAGGCAGCTCCTGTCACTGTCAGCAGGGACCAGGCCAGCTTGTTTTCTTCTCCGGGGTCAGATCCGTGCTCTCTTCCCCTGACAGTTACAACTTGCAAAGGGGTTATGGCCCACACAGTTCATGTTTGAGTCTGTCGTCTGGAATTTGGAACAAATTTTCCCAGACAAACAAGGTAATAAAAAATGATTTGGTCCCTGGGCTGCTTTGCAATGTGGAGTTGAACGGCCCTGACGCATGCTCCTGGAGCTGATGCCAGGGGCTGCTCAGGGCAAGGCGGGGAGCTGGACAGACCAGGAGGGTTCCTTCCCCTCTCTGCATGATGGAACTGGTACTGGGCCACATGACAGATGGGTGGGATCCCTCTTCTTCCTCTCCCCAAATCCCATTTGACACTGCTTTGCTCCCCAAATTCTCAAGCCTCTGCCAGGCATCTCCTGCAGCCTTGGCTGTCCAGCGCTGATTTTCAGGTGTCACCAAACTACAACCTGTGCATCTGCAGCACCTCTTGAATGAGTCCCTTGGGAGCGCTGCCCCCGGAATCCATCCTCATTTCCCAATACTCCTGGGAGTGTAAGTATTAGGGTCCCACATGGTCTCCCCAAACTCTTTGTTAGCAAGCTGGGCACGTGTTTGAGGGCATAGTCCGTGCCAGCTACCAGCTAGTCCTGCTGACACCAGCAAGGAGCTGCTGGGTCCTTGCTGTGTCCTCACCTGGTGGTGGGCTGCCACACACTACCCCCTGGTCCTGTCACTCTGTCTGCAGCTGACTGGACCAAGGACAGATCCTTGTCCCAAGAATGCTATTAGCAGACTGGCTCATTAGCATGAGGGAACAGGCCACACAGGCTGACTTTCCGGGGACAGTTCCCCTTTATGTCTTTTGTCACTGAATGAATTATTAGTAGAGCTCCTTGTCACAGGTAAACAGTGAGCAGCATGGTTGCCTGCCTACACTGCCTGGGGTTTGGCTGAGTTGGGGGTTTGAGCAGGCCCCACAGTAAGGGAGCTGGGACAGCACTCCGGGAGAGGGCTGGAGCCTGCAGACCCATGGGGGCTATGAACTGCAGCAAGGGTGCCCAGCATTCTCTTGTGAAGACCGGTCATTCTGCTCCTCAGTCAGTAGTTGGGGACACTGGGTGTGAGTGGGCTGGGTGTGGTCCCTCTCCCAGCACGTGCAGCCTATCCTGGGTGTGGCCCATGGGGAGGGCAGGCAACATGGAAGAGGGCCCTTTCTTCCAAGAGACACCCAGATGAGGCTGTAGAAAGGCCTTCCTGGAAGTAGCCTCAGCCACATCCAGAGAGGGTGGTGAGAGCACCCTGGGAAAGGAGGGGAAGGCGGGGGTGACATGAGGAGGGGAGGGCCTGCTGAGTCACCAGAGATGCTGCTGGCCGGTGGGCCCCAAGACAGATCTCTGTACCAGTGGCACCAGCACCTGTGAACTCACAGAAGTGTGAATTCTTACACCCTGGCTCTGACCTCCTGATGTCTCCTGTGCTCTCACCCGAGCCCCTGCCCACCCAAGCCCCTGTCCACCGAGCCCCTGCCCATCCGAGCCCCTCCTCAGACTCTCAGAGCCAAAGCTGCTGCCCTCCCAGCCCCGGGAGCTGAGCCGTGGGAGCTGAGCCCTGGGGGTGCCTGGCAGTAGGAGCCCCATATAGAGGCCTTGCAAGGTCCAGCTGCCTGGGGAACTCTGCACCTGCCCAGCCCTGGGGTATCGCTGGCAAGACACTCCTGGACTCAGATATGTGAGCTTCGGGCTTTTCTTCCATCTCTGGGGGGACAACCTCAGGTCTAGAGTCTGCTGCTGGGTGGCGGTGGGGATGATTTGCCCCCACATGACCTGAGTAGAAGAGGGGCAGACAAAATGCACTCCGCTGGACCATGTGGACACCTTTCCTGGAGTGCCGAGTTCCTGACTCACCTATGACCTTCCTCTAGCAAAGAGAAGAGCCGGCTGCAGTGGTGCCAATTCTACAGCTTTGAGCCTCCAATTTATTTACCACTTACCTGTGTGTGGTTGAGTGGTAAGGCACAACACCTTGCCTCCCTTTGCACCTCCGCTCCCTTCTCTGTAGAATGCAGATTATCTTTATGATACGTGACTCTGGAGAGTGACATGTGGGTTGACATGCGGGGCTGAACGCAGATATGTCGCTGGGTCACCTGCTGCGTTTGGCTCCACAGTTGGCCTTCTGTGTTATGCAGTTGTTAACACATCTTTCCCCAGAGACATGTTGGGCCACATCCTTCCACCTGCCACCTCTGCAGGTCCACTGCCTGCTTGCACCTTTGTGCCCAGAGATTTCTGCATTTCCCTCATGTTGCTAAGCCAGATGCCCCTAATCTCTAAGACTGCTCAGCATTTGGGGGGCTGGGGTTACCCGGAATCGGCTCACTCTAACACAACCGGTCCCAGCACCGTCACCCGGGCAGGCTATGAGCACTTAGTTAAGGCAAAACCTCATTGGTTTCCTGGCCCTTTGAGCTCAGATTGACATCTTTTTGTCACCATGGATTTCATTGGAGTGGACCTTGGAGTGTAAGCTTAGCGACAGCTGGGTTTTGGAGAGATATAAACTGGTGAGTAATGTTTTTTCTCTATGAGGGAACTAAAGTCACCAAAATGCCCCAAGTCTGCATTTTCCACTCAGGGTTTTTTCCTGTTCTGTAGATCCGTGTGGCCAGCAGCGATGCTTTATTCTTCTGGAATTGTACAGAACATTGTTCCTAAGATGAGTGTACTGAGACTTCGGTTCTGGAGTGCCAGTGAGTGTAGCATGAAAAGACATCTGAGGTCCAATAACGTCAGG
Source organism: Loris lydekkerianus (assembly GCA_963574355.1). Classification (NCBI taxonomy): domain Eukaryota; kingdom Metazoa; phylum Chordata; class Mammalia; order Primates; family Lorisidae; genus Loris; species Loris lydekkerianus. The sequence goes on from CAUYPK010015194.1 coordinate 9,860, forward strand.
AAAAGTGGAGTGAAAGATAAACAGGTACTTTCCCCCTGCAGGATGTCTCAGAAATTGTGTATGTAATGCAGTGTCTACCCCAACTATTTGTTCCAAAGCACTTTTACTGGGAGCATCTCAGGGGACAGGGTGCCATGGGCTACACCTTGGAAACATGGCCCAGGGGCAGTCAGGTGCATGGGGGGAGGGGCTGCCACAGTCATGTGAATGACCGCTGAGGTCCTTCCCATCCCTGCGGGCCGGTGCGCAGCAGCTGCTGCAAAGCCCGGGGCTCCAGTGCCCTTCAGAGATTCCTGGATTCTGAGCCTCGGGTGGGCACAGAGTGGGAGGATTAGGGAATGAGAGATTGTGGGAAGAGAGATGTGGGCGGAGTGCTTCCCCCATTCTATCGGAAGAATTTCAGTCACCAGGAAAGCAGTCATCACGGACCAGTGCAGCCCGCCCTGGGTCCAGGCTTTGAAGGATGACAGGGGAGTCAGAATGTCCTGCTCCAGGTGGCACAGACGGTGCACGGATGACAGGGAGGGTGGGCTTTCCTCCACACAGTTGTCGTCAGCTGAGTTAAACAAAAGTGCTCATGGCTTTTATCAGTACTTTTTTTAACGTTGTCCCAAATCTGACATTTCTGTGTGGTTTGAAGTGTCTTTCCTTATCACAGCAAACTTTTTGATTTTTTCATGCTGCAGGGAATTGTGAAGAATCTGTGTCCCCGTTGTCTCTCTTGGGCTACCCCTACCCTGTGCGTATTACGCCTGTCTGAAGTGGGCACATTGTCAGGTCTTTTCTATTTCATCTGTACCTTCCCTAGTAAGCACAACCTTAAGCACTAAGGCATTTACCCCTGATTTCACATAATGAGAACTTCTGGGTTACCTCTGCCAAACAGGAAAACACATTTTAATTTTTCCAAAACAGTGAAGGAAAAAACAAATCCAAAAAATGCTTCCTAAGCCTATGACTAAAATTATTTTATGAGATATTTTCAACCTTTAAAATAAGTATGACTCTAATGTTCTGTTTCTTTTGGGCGTCGTTCTCACCCCCGGAGCAAGAGGGAGGTGGAAAGGGGATCCTCGTGGGATCTGCTCTCTGGAGAACTTGTCCTCCTGCAGGGTAGGAGAACGCACGTTAAGGAGCATGACAGATACTCCCTGGGCCCTTCAATCTTGCAATGAAATGCTGCACATGGGTCATAGTTGGTGAGTAAAACCAAATAACATTTCACATTTTTATTGTCCAAAATAGTTTAAAATTGATGGGTGAATTAGGACACTGTGAAGTGATTTTTCCTATTTTCCCTTTAATTTCTTTTTGTTTTGTTTTGAGGCAAGGTCCTCTCTGTTGCCCAGGCTGGAGCGTAGTGGCGCGATCACAGCTTCCTACAGCCTCGAGCTCCTGGGCTCAAGTGATCCCCTCCTCAGCTTCCCAAAGTGCAGGGGTCACAGGCATGAGCCACCAGGCCTCGCCTAACTTTACTTATTTTTGTACAAGTTTACTAAATTTTTTTCTTTGTAGATTTGTTAGAAGTATTTGTATAATAAGAAAATTATAATAAGAAAATTAAATTTGTATAATAAGAAAAAGTACGTCTTATGTTGTGAATATTTGCAAATATTTTTTCCAAAATGGTGTTGTAACTTTATGGTATTTAAAAAACATACCTTAGTTTAATATTTTTTAGTATTTGTGTGATCCTATGTGCTAATCATATCGTTTCTGACTTTATAGGGATAAGTTGTCTTTAAAGCTGGCTTGATTCTGCACTTTCATTTCATTTCCTGGTGCATTGGTTGTTTGCAAAAAACAAAAACAAAAAACCAGAAAAGCCTTTATTGCCCAACTTTTCTTTTCTATTCTTTATGTGACCAAGGACAATTTTAAGGAGTATGATAGTCTCGTTGTGCACAATTAATGGGGGCTTTATATTTGCCAAAGACATAATTTCCTGGTTGAGATCCTCAAATCAATGTGGGCAGAGATCAGGGAGGCTGTGGCAGAATGAGCTCCCAGCGGAGGGACACGGATCAGGGATGCAGCGAGATTCCCGGAGTTCAAGTTGGCTTGATGTGTGTGGCTCACACATAATCTGACATGGTTGTGTATTCCTTCTAGGTGAATAGTCACACTGTATAAACTACAAAAGTAATCAGGATGAGAGAAAGAATTTCCTTCTTGCCATCCTGGGCTTTTGCTCTTTCTGTTCAGAAAGATAGAAAATAGCACTTCCAGCAGGTTCTGAGCGTGTTTCTGAGGAGTACAGCCTTCCCGGGGAAACCCACCTGAGGGTATAGCCCGACCCCGGTGAGACCCACCTGATGGGTGCAGCCCGCCCTGGGAGACCAGCCTGAGGGTGCAGCCTGCCCCAGGGAGACCAACCTGAGGGGTGCAGCCCGCCCCAGGGAGACAAACCTGAGGGAGACCCACCTGAGGGGTGCAGCCTGCCCTGGGAGACCCACCTGAGGGGTGCAGCCCACCCTGGGGAGACCTGCCTGAGGGGTGCAGCCTGCCCTGGGAGACCCACCTGAGGGGTGCAGCCCACCCTGGGAGATCCATCTGAGAGATGCAGCCCGCCCTGGAAGACCAACCTGAGGGGTGCAGCTCGCCCTGGGGAGACCAACCTGAGGGTGCAGCCTGTTCCAGGGAGACCAACCACATTTTTTCCGGGCATTTGATTCCTTGTCCTTCCAGATGACTGAAAAACCTCTCTCTCCCATGCTTTTAAAGACAAAATTAGACACAGAAATAAGCTCTTTTGACAGAAAATCAAGACACGAATGAGAAGTTTGGGATGGAATGTCGTAAGGGGAGGGGGTGGCAGTGTGAGGGTGTGACTCCTGAGGAACAGCACCCCTGAAAACCCCAGGCAAAACACATCTTATCAGTTCACAAAGTGAAAAGTGGAGTCTTGTTTTGATTTCATTTCTTGGAGAACTGGCAAGGGGACCATTTTTCTATACGTCCCTGGCTTTCTGCGATTCTTGCCTTGAAGTATGAAACCCGTCCCTTTAAAACATGTGTTCAGGAACATGTATGTGAGCAGTTTTGCCTTCCACCTCTTTGGAGTTACAGAGAACATATTCACAAGGACAGAAGGAAAAGTGCTATGGGCAGACCTGGAAGGCCCTGACTCATGTCTCTGGGGCTGAACGTGAGATCCTGGGGACGTCATCTAGATGGGGGACCTTTCCCTGCCTCCTGTGTTCTCACAAAGTTTAGTTGAGAAACAAAAGCAGCCATGGACTTGGAAGTGTGTTGAACCTGGGAAGCACAAGTGGGTTTACGACAGCGGCTCTCAACCTGTGGGTCGCGACCCCTCTGTAACAATGAAAATAGATTGCGGCATTTGGAAGGTTGAGAACCACTGGCCTGAGAGAACAGAAAGTGTGAGAACACAACCCGTTTCCTCCCATGAGAACCGCAAGGGTATCAGACGGGCAGTGTTTTTTTTTCCATAAAATCTTTTCTGTTCATGCACTCAAAACCCAAGCCTCCATCCCTGAGCTGAATCACCAGCTTATCTAAAGAAGAGTCTTGCCTCTTCGCTCCGAGTCCCAAATTGTCATCTTGAGGAAGTGGAAGACCAGCCCATGCCCATGAGGAATCTTCCAGAACGGGTTTTCTCTTCAGATTCTCCCAGTGCGCAGGCTTGCAGCTTTCCGTGACTGACAACTGAATTTTGTTTCCGGTGTTTCCTAACAGGGTGGTTCTGGGATTTCTTTCATTGGCGCTGCCCTTCTTCGACGGTTCTGTGGGTTGGGAGGTGCCTGTGATAATTTGTTTTACGTGTCTGCAGGCCCTTATCTCTGGGCCTGTTATTCACTCTGATGGGAATCTAAGCCCTGCTGGGAGGTGCTGTGTGGATGTGCTTGGCTTCGCCATCGCTTGACCTTCATAACGGAGATTCCACTCCTGAGGTGGATGGGCCGCATCCTGTCTTCTAAAGGCCATAAAGGAATCTGAGGCTTCCTGAGAAGGGCTTCAGTCTGCCCACTACAGCATGAACTCCTGCTGAGTTTCCAGCCTGCCCACCTGCTCCATCAATTTTAGATTTGCCAGTGCTCACGATTGCAGGAGCAAACTCCAGATCTATCCACCTACCTATTCTCCACCATCTCTGTGGCTCCTGCTTTTCTGGAGAACCCAATTAGGAAGACAAGTGGGCAGCTGCTGGGCTCGGGAGTGCAGTTCAGTGTTGACACCACGGCTTCCCTGCCCTTCCAGACTCGTGTCTTCACTACCACGGCAGAGCCCCTTGTTCAGAAGCACCCAGCTCCGTAATCGTTTTATAAACTCAGAGAACAAAGTGCTGAAGTGTCTAAAGCACTTCCAACACCAAATTAAAAGCTGCTGTAGGAAAGAAAATGGGCTGGAGATAGAGAAAGGGCAAGAGCAACAGTTCACGATGCTATCAGATCCCAGTGTGCCAGGGTTGAGATGTCCGGCTCTGGAGTTTGGCAGGTGGGATATGTGCTTGACCTGTGTTACTAGGTCATGCCAGATGAGTGATGATTTACCCTGCTGCAAGCCCTTGGCCGAGTTTCAGGATGAGAGAGGATCACTGATTGATCCTTTCCTTGTTCGGCAGTGAACGGCCATGCTGACAGGGACGGGCTCACCAAAGCCCCATTTTGGTGAGACTGTGGTTTCCTTCCTTACTCAGCCAGGGTCTGAAGGTAGAGACTACCCTGTACTAACAGCATTGACAGCGCTGACTGTCCCCTGCGCTGAGGCACTGCAGAGGACACGGCACATGCCAGGCACGCAGAGCTCTGGGGAGTTTTATTTTGGTGGAAACATGAGCAAAAGGTAGTTTTGTTTTGTTTGGTTGCAAAGATTAGAGAGGATGCCAGTCAGTAAATTTACTCAGCCTGTGGACTAAGGGAAGTTTGGCAGTCACAGTGACACCAGTTGGGACAGGATGTGGTAAAGGAAAACCGTGATAGCAGGGAGCAAATGGAAGGAATTGAACCAATTGACCAGGGTTCTGTGGGCTCACACCTTCCTTGAATGCCTTGTCTACACACTGCACAATAAAATGGAAATTAAGGTAAAGAAAAAAGGCAAGTAAGTAGTCTGAGCACAAGGTATGTTCCATTGTATGATTTACTTCTGACTGCCCTGGCAGCCCGAAAAAAACAGAAAAGGAAACCACTGTAAGCTATAAAGCTTTCATTTTCAGAAGGTAGGAAAGTTTTAATTAAAACTGACTTACGAGGACACAATAGAATACTGGTAATAAACTATCCCTCTTCCATTGTTGTCTGAATATTTCTTTCCTGGGAGGTGTAGAGGCTGCTTAGGGAGAAGAAATTATTTTTTCCTATTATTTTGTAGAGGCCATGAGATAAAATACTGCTCAAAAATGGCTTACACTGGGCAGCCACTGAGCAGAAGAGGACTTCCCTTCTCAAATGTCATTTACCCTGGACGCACCTCCCTGCTCCTTCTCTTCGCAGGACATTTAGTGCAAACGTCACCCTGAGAGTCGGTCCTTGACCAAGACTATTTCCAACAAGTAGTAAATGACCCACAATGTGGGCAGCAACACATCCTCATGGCCTGGCTCTTCCAGAATAGGAGCTCTGCCCGTTCCAAGGCCATGTACCAGCTTTCTGAGTCTGAGACTAGCACTCAGGAAATCACCTTCTCATTGAGAAATCAAGGTCATTAAATTTTAGTACAATCATGTTTTCAAGCCAAAGAAAAGGCTGGTGGGAGGGGAGTGGGCTGGAGTCACCTCACAGTGCTCAGGAGGTGCCCTTGGCAGAGCAGGTGAGACTACAGACCCCTTTCTCTGTCCTTTGAGGCCCTGAAATTCCTGGAGAAACCAAGTATGGTATTTTGTATGAGTGAAAAATATATTGCATTTTTAATTACTGCATATCGCAGGCGGCAAAATGAGACTGGTAATGATTATTATTCGGCTCAAGAGCCTGGGGAAGGAGTCATGTGGGAGTAATTAGCTGAATGGTTGCTATCCAAACACAGGCCTTAGCACGGGACTTAAATGTTACACACTTTTGACATCCCATTAATTTACGAAGTGATGTAGGACCCTGTCACATGCTTTCAGGAGCTACTTTGTCTGAATGTCCCCCCAAACGGTTGTGGTCTCACTGAGAATTTTAGAATTTTAAGTAAATCTGTTTTCAGTTAGATTTCATTTAACATGAACTGTTCTGTTTGGTAAGTTCTTAAAGTTAGATACTTCACGAAGCTGGTGTTAGCCTGTGAGTTGGGTTCCCTGGTGCAGCTGGGAGGGATGGAGGTAGAGCTGAAAGATCATCTCCAAATCCTGTGCTCATCCACAAAGTGCGGAGGCTTGTGTTTCTGCCTGAACTGGGCCACTAGTACATCTGGTGGTGAGGACTGAAGAATCCCTCATATGTGGTTGGCTTCTGAAAAGCTCCTAGACTGTTACATCTGTAACTGCAATTTCTACAGATATCTTAAATCTGTGGTCCCCAACCCATGGGCTACAGACTGGTACCTGCTTAGAACCACACAGCATCTCCACCTGACCTCAGCCTCCTGCCCCATCCCTGCCCCTACCCTGTCTATGGCAAAATAATCTTCCACAAAACTCATCTGTGTTCTAGGGCACGGTCTTGTGAGAAACAGGGCCCCAGAGCGGGAGGTGGGCAGTGCCGGAGTGAGAGACTCTTCATCTGTATTTACAGCTGCTCCTCATTGCTCCCGTCACTGCCGGAGCCCTGACTTCTCTCCCATCGGCCCTCCATCTTCCATGGAAAAATGGCTGTCTGTGGTCTGTGAAACCCATCCCTGGCGCCCAATAGCTTGGGGACCACTGCTTTAACAACATTGATTAACAAGAAATCAAAGGCAAAGGAGAGAAAGAGTTTTATTTTTAGTTTTTAAAAAACATAATGGAAAAGGTGAGTGATCTCTATGCTTAGAGATACATTCATTTGTTTTGGGTGTTTGTTTTTGAGACAGAGTCTCACTCTGTCACCCTGGGTAGAGTGCCATGGCATCACAGCCAGCAGCAACTTTGAACTCCCTTGGGTTTGAGCAATCCTCCTGCCTCAGCCTCCCAAGTAGCTGGGAAGATAGGCACCCACCACAATGCCCAGCTATTTTTTTTTTTTTTTTTAAGTGGAGACAAGGTCTTGCTCTTGCTCAGGCAGGTCTCAAACTCCTGAGCTCTAGTGATCCACCCACCTCAGCCTCCTAGAGTGACGGGATTACAGGTGTAAGCCGCTGTGCCCAGACTTAGAGAAACATTGTTTAAAGAAAAATTCCTGTTAAAAGGTAAGGATTAATAGGGTGCTCCTTTTGTGATTTTTAGTTAAGGATGTCTAAGATATTTCTATCCCAGGAAAGAGGTGACATTCACTCTTCCTGAAAACCATTTCCCAGTGCTGGTCCATGGAACAAGAGCCGTTCCAGCCTGTGGGGGATCCTGAGGGCCAGGAGAGGGAGGAGAAGCCTCAGGGCTATCCTGAGTGTGCCTTTATTATTCACACATCTACTTTCTTGGGATTTTGTGAACATTTAAAGTTCATATGAAGTGAAATGAAGTGCCCCATTTCCCTGTCTGTAGCCAACAGGATGTGCAGATTCTTAGAGGTTCAAACTGTGTGTGCACGTGGGTGTGTGCAGCTGTGTGCATGTGAACGTGTGAGAGGGAGTGTGAGTGTGTAAGTGCCTCTGGACCCAACAAACTGGGCTGTGGGAATAGAGGCCAGGTTTGTGCAGCAGGGCCCTGAAGGGGACAGCAGTGAAGGGTGGAAGGTTCCCTGCTGCTGCCATCCAGTCTGGGTGAAGCCGGAAAGTGAGTAAGGCCCCACTTATCCTCAGGGGTGGGCTCCAGGGTAGAGACGAGGGTCTGTGAGATGTTCCGAGGCTCTGGGGATGAATTTCAACTCTCTAGGCAGGAACCTCAGTGCGATCTGCGGAGGCCTCAGGGTCACCGGGCATGGAGGATGGGGCTGTCTCCCTGTCTCCTATTCATAAAGAGGGGCTGGGAGGCAATCCATGAGCACAGGGCAGGCGAGGTTGGGAAGAGTCAGCTGGGCCGTGATAAACCTCCTTCTGCTCATGTCTTCCAGTTCTGTTTCTGTTGAGTGTTCCTGCTGTCTTTACAAGGACAGACTTCGATGGCACAGCCAATTCCTCTAGGGGTCCAATAAGTACGGGATGCCCGAGGGGATGGCTGATTCCCACGAGGAAGCTTCGTTTGCCCTGGGGAGGAGGAGGTAGAGATGTTCTTCTGTTTAGGTTGAGAAATGAGCGTGTTTCAGGAAGGCTGCTGAGAAAGCTTTAAGTCACATCACTTTTGTTTTTATTTCTTAAGATAGTTTTGGCTATTTGGAGACCTTTGGGGTTCCATACACATTTTAGAATTGTTTATTTTTATTTCTGGAAAAAATCCCTTTGGAATTTTGGTAAGGAATTGCATCGACTCTGTGTGTGGCTCTGGGCAGTGTGAACATTCACAGTATTAATCCTTCCTGTCTCTGTTCCATCGGCTCTGTGTGTGGCTCTGTGCAGTGTGAACATTCTCAGTATTAATCCTTCCAGTCTCTGTTGCATCGGCTCTGTGTGTGGCTCTGGGCAGTGTGAACATTCACAGTATTAATCCTTCCAGTCTCTGTTGCATCGGCTCTGTGTGTGGCTCTGGGCAGTGTGAACGTTCACAGTATTAATCCTTCCAGTCTCTGTTGCATCGGCTCTATGTGTGGCTCTGGGCAGTGTGAACGTTCTCAGTATTAATCCTTCCAGTCTCTGTTGCATCAGCTCTGTGTTTGGCTCTGGGCAGTGTGAACGTTCACAGTATTAATCCTTCCAGTCTCTGTTGCATCAGCTCTGTGTGTGGCTCTGGGCAGTGTGAACGTTCACAGTATTAATCCTTCCAGTCTCTGTTGCTTCGGCTCTATGTGTGGCTCTGGGCAGTGTGAACATTCACAGTATTAATCCTTCCAGTCTCTGTTGCATCGACTCTGTGTGTGGCTCTGGGCAGTGTGAACATTCTCAGTATTAATCCTTCCCGTCTCTGTTGCATCGGCTCTGTGTGTGGCTCTGGGCAGTGTGAACGTTCACAGTATTAATCCTTCCAGTCTCTGTTGCATCGGCTCTGTGTGTGGCTCTGGGCAGTGTGAACATTCTCAGTATTAATCCTTCCAGTCTCTGATCACAGAGTGTCCTCCCACTCCCCAGTTCTTCTTCAATTTCTTTTTTTTGGTCAATGTCTTACAGTTTTCAGATCTTTCACTTTCTTCATTAAATGTATTGTTTTTGATGCTATTGTAAATCGGATTGTTTTCTTGATTTCTTTTCTGGCTAGATCAGGGTCAGTGAAAAGGACCACAGCTGTTTTTTGTGTGCTGATTGTGTATCCTGCTATTTTACTGAATCATCAGTTAGTTCTAGGAGCATTTTTAGTGGAGTCTTTTCTATGTGGACAGTCAGGTGCTGTGAGCAGGGATGATTTGACGGCCTCCTTTCAGCTGTGTTCTCCTCTGATGCCCCGGCTAGCATGCCCATTGCTATGTTGATAGAAGTACTCAGAGGGGGCATCTTTGTTTCGTACCAGATCTTAGAGGAAAAGCTCTGTTTTTCCTTATGGAGTATCATATAAGCCGTGGAATTTTCATAAATGGCCTTTATTATGTTCAGAAAGTCTCCTTCTTTGCCTATTTTGTTGAAAGTTTTTATCATAAAAGTATGCACAGCTGTGTCAAATGCCTTCTTCTGTATTTGTCGTGGAAACCACATGGACTTTACCTCTCATTCTGTTACATGGCCTATCATGTCAACCGATTTGCATGTGTTGATGAAGAAAGAATAGTTTCTGAAATAAATAGTGTTGGGAAAACTGGATACCTGTATGCAAAAGAATGAGACCAAACCTTTATCTTACACCACACATAGAAATCAGCTCAGGCTTGGCACCCATAGCTCAGTGGGTAGGGCACTGACCACATGCACCAGGGCTGGTGGGTTCAAACCCAGACCAGGCCAGCTAAACAACAATAACAACTGCAACAAAAAGATGGCTGGGTGTTGTGGTGGGTGCCTACAGTCCCAGCTACTTGAGAGGCTTAGGCAAGAGACTCACTTAAGCCCAAGAGTTTGAGGTTGCTGTGAGCTGTGACAGCGGTGTCATGGCACTGTACTGAGGGTGACATAGTGAGACTCTGTCTCAAAAGAAATCAGCTCAAGATGAAGTAAAGATATAAACATAAGTCATGCAACTGTAAAAGTGGAAGAAACTGTGAAATCCTGGAAGGAAACATAGGGGAAAGCTTCTTGATCTTGTCCTGTTCCACAATATTTTGGACATCATGTAGAAAGCTCAAATGACCAAGGAAAAAATAAACAGGACTACATCAAACCAAAGGCTTCAGTGCAGCAAAGGAAACAATCAACAAAGTGAAGAAACAGCCTATGAAATGAGAGAAGATGTTTGCAAATCATATGTGATGAGAGGTGAATAACAAAAAAATATAAGGAGCTTACACAACTCAATCGTAAAGAAACAACCCAATTAAAAAATGGGCAGGGATTAAAGATGGTGGCTGAGTAACAGCTTCCCTGCTACTGGGCACGGGGAATCTGGGGAGACAAGACTCCAGACATCTCTGGCCGGTGGGATCTGCCTATGATCATCCCTTTGAGGATACAGGGAGCCAGCAAGGGACTT
>CAUYPK010015195.1:0-18368 GCA_963574355.1 Loris lydekkerianus
TACCATGAAATACTATGCAGCCTTAAAAAAGATGGAGCCTTTACCTCTTTTATGTTTACATGGAAGGACCTGGAACATATTCTCCTGAGTAAAGTATCTCAAGAATGGAGGAAAAAGTATCCAACGTACTCAGTACTTCTATGAAACCAACTTATATTTACTCACACTTTCTTATGAAAGATAGAACACAACTATAGCCCAGGATGAAGGAGAGAAATGGAGTGGGAAGGGAGGGGAGAGAGAATGTTTGAGAGAGGGAGGGTGAAAGGCAGGACCACACCTATGGAGCATATTGCAAGGGTACAAGTCAAATCTGTCAAGTGTAGAACATAAATGTCTTAACACAATAATCGAGTAAATGAGGCAAAAGTTATGTTGATTGGTTTGATGTAAGCACGTCAGATGGTATAAAAAAAAAAAAATCAACACATTGTACCCCACCTATGCATAAATTTATTCATGATGTATGTGTATTTGACTTATTAAAAAATAAATTCTAGGGCGGCGCCTGTGGCTTAGTGAGTAGGGCGCAGGCCCCATATGCCAAGGGTTGCGGGTTCAAACCCAGCCCCGGCCAAACTGCAACAAAAAAATAGCCGGGCGTTGTGGCGGGCGCCTGTAGTCCCATCTACTCAGGAGGCTGAGGCAGGAGAGTTGCGTAAGCCCAGGAGCTGGAGGTTGCTGTGAGCTGTATGATTCCATGGCACTCTACCAAAGGGCCATAAAGTGAGACTCTATCTCTATTAAAAAAAATAAATAAATAAAAATAAATTCTAAAAATAAATAAAATAAAATAAAAATATTTACTAAATCAAAAAAAAAGTTCAAAGTGCAGTAATTATATTCTTTTTTTTAAACCCTTATTTTGGTCAACATAATTTACATGTGCTGTGGAAGTTTAATTATAGGTTCAAGTGTGCTGTGAGGTAAAAAAGGTTGAAAAACACTGCTGTATATTCATAGGTACATCACTATACCTTTGTGGGCCTTAGTTTCTTTATTTGTAAAATGACAAGGTTGAATTAGATCAACAGTTCTCAGCCCTGGATATTATTAGAATCAGTTGGGGGAAGCTTTTCAAAAACACTAGTTTCCCAGATAACATCCAAGGACATTTATGCTGGAGAGAAATAAGGCTAAAGCATTGGTATGCTTACACAGCTTACTAGATGATCACAGGTATAGCAAAGATTGGGAATGGCTATTTTAGAGTATTTCTAATATTCTAAAACTAGTTTAGGTTTTAATAGGACCGTTTGGTTGGCCATCAAGTCTTGCTCAAGATGGACATGCTGATTGGTAAGGTAAAAAAGCTTGTGTCCTTCAGTAAGTGCTGAGTTTCCCTCCATAGTATCAACTATATTGTTTTCTCTCAATGCCTTTGTTCAAAGACATTCTTAGTTTCTCCCACATGTCTTCTTCCTCCTCTTCTTTCTCACCTATTGCTATTGCTGGGAAATTTTTCTGAAAGAAATGAGAGCTCTTCCTCCGGTGACATTTATCTTCCAAATTTTGTCTAAATTGTACTTCCAATGCTACTTTCCCCTTTATCACTTAGAACTAGCATCACCCACTTTCCCATTAAGGTTGACAGTGATGATTAACATAATCCCACATCCTGCTACTCTTTCCTCACCTAATCCAGCATCAGCCTGTGGAAGCGGATCTACATTTCCATAAGAGCAATTCTGAGACCCCTTGAAAGGAGACCTGAAATGAAATGCAACATATCATTGATGCATTTCAGAGATGCTGTGGAAGTGATAACATGCTTTGGGTAAGAAAGGGAACTAATGACTGATAAGTTCTCATTCTGCGCAAGGACTCCATGAATATTATAGGAGATTTATCATAATTCATCCTGATCTTATTTTGTGACTATTTGTTGGCTCCTTCTAGCAAGTTCCTTAATTTTTCTTCCTCACTAATAAGAATTATAATGTTAGGTATGTGACCAAAAGAAAAATTCGCAGATGGCTCTGAGGCCACTGAGAAATTAGTGTGATGAAAATTTTCTATTTTGCCCTTTTTTCCTCTCTCTCATCTTTTACCATTGTACTAGTTAATTAAAGCTGTCATATTTCATTGATTCTAAGGTGCATTTTCTCCTCTGGAATTTCAGTCCTCTGCAATAAGGATGTATTTCATGGTTAGCGGTATCTTACAATTAACTGACAGATTTTCTTCTTTTCTTTCTTAGAGGCACATGCAATAATGGTGCATCTTACATGTATAATGGCGGCAATGAAATAGGACTCATTCAGGCTTTGTGCTAAGTCTATTGCATATATTTTCTCATTTAATCCTTATAATATTTGATTGATTGATTAATCAGTACATTTACTCTTAAACATTTATTGAACCAATGCAGTCAATAACAATATTTAACATGTTTTGAGCAGGTCAGTACCATGTAAGTCCTTTATATATATTCTCTCTATTTAGCACTTAAGACAGTGGTTCTCAACCTTCCTTATGCCGCAACCCTTTAATACAGTTCCTCATGTTGTGGTGACCCCCAACCATAAAATTATTTTCTTTGCTACTTCATAACTAATTTTGCTACTGTTATGAATCGTAATGTAAATATCTGATATGCAGGAGACCCCAAAGGGGTCACAACCCACAGGTTGAGAATTGCTGACTTAAGATGATACTAGGAGGTAGGTATTGCAAATATTTTGCATTTTATAGGCCAACAAAAGAGGCACACTGGAGTTGAGAAACTTGCCATAATTAGTTGGTAGGAGGCAAAGCAAAATTCAAAACCAGGTTTCTCTTCCTTCAAAGCCTATGCTATTAATCACTATCCTACATTGCCTCAAATTATGATTAACCTTGGTGAAGTACTTTACCAATTAAAATAGATTTCACAAACATCTAATTTAACTGTAGCCTAATAACCTAGCAATGTAATTTCTTTTATATATTTTGCATTTAAAAATGTAAAACACTGGCGTGGTGCCCGTAGCACAGTGGTAATGGTGCCAGCCACATACACCGAGACTGGAGGGTTTGAATCGGCCTGGGCCTGCTAAACAGCAATGACAACTGCAACAACAACAACAACAAAATAGCTGGGCATTGTGGCAGGCATCTGTAGTCCCAGCTACTTGGGAGGCTGAGGCATGAGAATCGCCTGAGTCCAGCAGTTTGAGATTGCTGTGAGCTGTGATGCCACAGCACTCTACTGGGGGTGACATAGTGAGACTCTGTCTAAAAAAAAAGAATGTGAAACACTGTTAAAATATATTCTTTACAATTTTATTTAAAAGGAATTAGCAAATCAAAGACACAAAGCAAAACTAAAAATCTGGAGCTATTTCACTTCATTAGGACTGAGAAAAGCTGGATCAGCATTATCATTAATTAGTACCCAAAGAACAATTGTCTGCCTCATATGGAAAGGCAAGCGATTGAAACATATGAGCCTTTGCTCTGAAATCTAACTTTGTGATTCAAACTAATTAAGGAAAATACCAGCCAAACCAGCAGGATTTTTAAAACAATTGGTAATAATAGTTTGTAGCATTGATCATTGGAGTTGCTAAATATGATAAATGAACTCAGGCCAATGACTCTTCCACATAACTTTAACTTTACAGGAAATGACCTGAAAATTTACGCTATTAATATATTTGGGTTGAATCTACATGTATTGTCTTGTTATTTAAGTGATTTATGGCAAATAAAAAAGACCCCCTGCCCTTCCAAAAAGCCTATATCTGAATGAACAGGGGATTTACAGTTAGATTGACATTGCTCCCAAATAATTCTATCCCTTTAAAATTTATTAAATAATCTAGAATTCTCTTAAAGTCACAGAATACAGAATCATAGGATTTTATAGACAGAAGGAGCTCTGAGAGGTTGAATGTTTTACACTTACACAGAAGAAGCACAATTGATCCTAGACAGCTATTGCTATTTCACTTCATTTCTTCTTTGCTGAATGCCTTCTTTAATATTAATTTGTTCTTCTTCTCTTAAGCTTATAGGTCCCTGACCCCAGAGGGAGTATGTTTAGTGGTAGGTACCTGACTTGGGCTTGTAGGCTTTGGGAAATCCTATTTTCTGGGACTCTCCACTTCTAATCCCCTTGTGATCATCAGAGTGGTGGATATGATATCACGTTTTGATGAAGGATGAGGAATCTGGCTATTTTGAACACTGGGCATCCTTATCCAAAATATCTTACATTTTATTCAAGAAATGGATTATGCTTGGCCCTGGTTGACTGCCTTTTAGTAAAAGATCTCCAGAGTAAATTAACCACCTACCAACTAGTTAAAGGATTAGAAACTAAGGTGAATAAAATAAGCTTCCCTTTGTTCAGCCCCAGACTCTTTCTTCTTCCTCTCCTTCCCCTCATAGGACAAAAATATACCCACAAAAAACCTTTAGAGTCCAAAAGACAGGCAATGATACCTTATCTCAATATTTCAGAAGAGGCCATTATAAAATAAGTTTCTTACTTTAGAAGAAATCCAACATTATATTTGTCATGGAATTATGGTAGATTTAGGACCGGAATATACTTCTGAGATTATGCATTCCAATTTCCTTATTTTGCAAATGAAAGATTTTGTGAATGGAGTGATTAAATGCCTTCCTCAACAGCATACAGTCTATAAATGGCAAATGAAAGACTAGGAGACTATGTTTTAGTCCATTTATGGTACTATAAAAAATTTCCACAGGCGAGGTAGTTTACAAGGAAGAAAAATGTATTTCTTGTAGTTGTGGAGATTGGTGTCTGGTGAGGACTGCTCTCTCCTTCTAGGATAGCACCTTACATGTTGCATCCTCTGGGGAGAACAGTGTCCTGACAAAGAGGTAGAAGAGCCCAAAGGGGCTGGACTCCTTCTGTGAAGGCCTTTCATGATAAGGGCATCAGTCCATTGATGAAGGCAGAGCCCTCACGAGCTAATACCTTCCCAAAGGCTCCACATCCCAACACTGTTGCCCTGGAGATTAAATTTCCAACACATACATTTTGGAGGACCTACATTTTAGGCCATAGCATTTGATCTCTTGAATCCCAGCTTGACATTTTTTCTACAAAAATTCTTTCAGTCAATATTGGAAAATTCTTGCAGTGACAACAACTTCTGTAAAACACTTTTCTTGGGAAAACTAAAAAATGATTTTGCCCAGGTTGAAAAAGAGATTTCTCTTTAAGACTATGTTCCAGAAATGACCTTTGAGGGCATTTTCCATATTTCTGATTAGTGGGTGTACTAACCTTTAGCAGATGAAAAGGGCACCCAAAGAGCAGGGTAATAATAGAGGAATTACTCTGGTAATTACTATTACAAGTCCCCCTTTGAAAATGGATAGAGAAATCAGTGATGGAAAGCATCACAGCTTATGATAGGAACAGAAATGTCAGTATCAACCATATATCATTGGTACTTCCCCCCTCCCCCCAGAAAGCATCTTTTTTTCTCTATAGTGAATGTTATTAAACCTAGGTAATGATTTGGTGCTTGATCCTTTAACTAATGTTAACCATACCTTTTTCATCTCTGAAATGAAATTCGTATAACCTAACCAGCTTGCTTTATATAATAAACATAAGTTTAATAAATGATAAGACTGAGTAAACCTCTTTGGTTTTAAGTGAAATGTTTGAGTTCTGTTGAGCCTTCCTCATGTAAGAGGAGCTTTTAGAGATGCATTTCCTTAGATTATTTAAGTGATGATTCCTGCCTCATAGTTCTATGTGAAATATGATGGAGGAAAAAAAAAGTATCTTACTTGAGATGAGAAAAAGGTTCAAGTGACTTTTCTTTAACCTATTTAGGTTAGGACAATCAAATGACAGCAATTGCCAGATGTACCCAAGAGTATGTCTTCAGCAATTCCAAAAACACAGGCTTGGCTTGGCTTATATGGACTTGGCTTATATGCTTCTCATACCTTCAGTATTCCACTATTAGCCCTTCTTAACATAGTGGAATATTGATTAGACACATTAAACCCTTTATTGGAGCAAGTGAAATTTGCTTTAGCTTCCTTTATCTCTCCTAAGTACGCAGTTAGGATAAAAGTTATCTTTTCTCTTAAATGTGCTTTTCTAGATCCCCACGTTTCTCTTCTGCTTTTTTCCCCCCCAGACTTAACAATTTTGGTTTGTGGTGACATGAAGTGCCAGAAATAAAAAGACCTTTATGACTGTGCCTTCCATCAATTCACACTCTCACTTGGGACTGTGAGAGTTTTCTTGCAGTCCTTCTTCTGTTTCCTCCAATAGTAGTCTAGCCATTAGGGCTATCCTGAGAATAAATGAGGCCACCTTATGTTGAGATAATTCTCTGAACAAAGATCTCTGAGAATCTAGATAACATTCAGAGTTTTAATACATAGCCACAGAGTACAAAATCCCTTGCTCTCCTGTGCTAGGCTATCCCTGATGAAAGTTTTATCCTTCATTCTGTTATTGGCTTAGCTGCAGGCCCGGATGAGCCATATCTCAGCTTTGTGCCAGGCCATTCCTATCTCTAAAGTATTGACCCATCATCTTTGACATCTTAACCAGACCTCTTAACCAGCTCCCCATTTCCAATTCAGAATGGGACTCTACCTAGATGATTTAACACATCCTATCAAATAAAAATATTTCCACCTATATAGCACCTTTTTAGATATAAAAAACATATACTTGTCTATTCACAGAAAATTAAATTTTGAGGAATATGCTTTCCCCAAACCTGAAGCATTCTTTATGAACCAGCTTTTAAGGCATCAGCTCAGTCCTGTCACTTCACTTAAAATATCCACGTTCTAATTTTCCTCTCTGGAGAGAGAGCCAGAGATGTTTTAAGATTAGTGAAGCCACTACTAGATTCAGAGTGTTCCCTGGACAAAAAATAAATAATAAAATATAATAAAATTTAAAAGGCCTGTGACCTTAAAATAACATTAGTTATTCTACGAACTTCTTGTGTTGCTGTGCATGTATTTATGCATATGATTTTTTACTTCTGTTTCCCTGGACACCCCTTTATCAAATTTAATTTCTGCTAATATTTATTTATTATTTTCTGCTAATACCCCTTGGCCACATCACAATCCTTGATTTCATGCTAAGGCTTTGAGACACTGAAAATGAGCTGTGCCGCTTGGTGTAAGTGGGGGTTGTAGTTCAACTTAAGAAGTTCTGAAATTGCCTTAAGCTGTAATCAGAGCAAAGGAGCAAGTGTCAGAGTATTTCTGTCTGTAATGGAAATAACTAGGGAAATGCAAAATATTTTTCTCTAGCCCCTTCTAACTAATTCTATGTTAGATTCCAAGGCAACTGTCAATTTAATACCAGGATCCCTTTAAGCAGAATTTTTGAATTAGAATGAATTTAATAGGCTACAGGCTGTTAAATGACTGCTGTCTTTCTAAAAGCTCCCTCTTCCCTTTGTTTAAAAAATTAAAAATTGAAATCACATAGTCTAAAATTTCTGATTTTTACCTGCCTAATACCACTCCTCCAACTTACTGGGAGCAACGTCACTCCCAAAAGAATGTCTTTATTTTGGTTTTCCTGGAAGCAAATCCTGAGCAAAAGGAATTGAATATAAGTAATTTATTTGGGAGGTGATCTTTGGAAACACCAGTCTAGACATGGGGAAGTGAGAAAAAGGAGCCAATAGAGGGTATGTGATGAAGCAAATTACCATTGTGGGTAACTGGGTCTTCTTCCCATTGGAGAACTCTGAGAAACTGCCCTAGAACACACATATCCCTGCTCTCTCACTGGAGGGGTGAGTCAGCAGGGGTATTTACATAGCAGCTCCAGCAATTGCCAGCAGATTTGAGTGGAGACATTATGGTGGGAATGTTGTGCAACTTACTAACAATATGTCCTTAGTGATATCACTTAACTCTTCTGAATGTCATTTTCTTATATTCAAGGAGGAAACAAGGAATCTTGCTTTATAAGATGATAGGAATTTCATGCATTAGGGCATTAAAATGCTTTGTAAGTTACAAAGTTGCTGTACAAATGTTATAGCTTATCAATACAGGTAAAGAATCCATATTCCACTCCCCCAAGGACCTTGAAATCTTAGGAAGTTAAGACATAGACATAAATACATATGGAGGTCTGCCCTTCTTCTTGGCTTTACTTTCTCCAGTTTCCCTCACTTTCTCCACTTACCTTACAATCAGCCACAATATGAAAATATTAAATGGGAAATTTCAGAAACAGTTCATAAGATTTAAATTGTGTGCTGTTCTGCATACCATCATGAAAATCTCATTCTGTTCCACCTGGGATCTGAATGATCCTTTTTTCTAGTATATCTACATTATAGATCCTAGATGCCCATTAGTCACTTTGAAGTCATGGTCTCAGTGATCAGATCAACTGTTGCAATTTGGCAGCACTTACCATTCAAGGAACACTTACTCCTAATTGTTCTATTTTATTATAAAAAATAGACTTTTTAACACAGTCTATATCAGGTTTAGTACTATCTGAAGTTTGAGGCATCCTTTGGGGGTCTAGGAATGTACCCCCATGGATAAGCAGGATGGCTATAACTATCAAAGTCAGTGTGTGAGGAGGGGAAAGATGGTGGACTAGAAGCAACCCGCATACTGCTCTCAAGAAGAGGATCAAAAGTTGTAGGTGGATTCCCAACTACAGATGGGCCTTCTTGGAAAGAGTCTTGTAAAATGCTGGAGAAATGATGAGAGATATTCAGAGTGAAGAAGAAGGTGACAGGGTGATTCATTCTGCAAGACCTGTGGAGGCATCCACACATGGGAAAGGGCAGGAGGAGAGAGCCCTGGGCCCCATGCTCACCTTGAAGGCACTGTGGCCTGAACTGTGAGAGGGCCCTGAACACCACCACAGACTTCTGGTCTGATCGTGGAGTTGCTTGGAGTCTGGGCAGCAACATTGTACCAGAAAATGAGCACACAAGGACCTGGTGGCTATGTTCCTGGGTTACTAAAACTGTTGCCATTCTGAGCTCTCGGGTATGGAGTGCCAGGTATACAAAGGGCTTGGCTTGGCTTGGCTTTGGTGCCTCTGTTTGCCCCTACTTGGCACTCTCCTGTGCTCTTCCCTGGAACTGAGAGCTGAGCACCTATCCCTCCTCACAGGGAATGTGAGCAGAACGGGTACCATAGCCACACCTGAGAAACCTTGTGGGGATTGCCTCTAAAGGCCTGGCCAGGAGGAGAGCCCTGGCTGCCCAATAGCCCCAGACCACAGCTCCAACCCCTTCTCAAAAGGATTTGGTGATGGTTAACATCTTATAGGTTTGTAAAATGGGGTCCATGAGGCTCCAAGGAGCAATTTGGAAAGAAAGACCAATTTTTATCTCCTGATAGCAGTTGGGATGTAATTGTTTTGTGTGCTATCAAATTTCACCTTGATTCATTTCTAGTTCTAAGCTACAAGTCAAGAGGCTCAATTTAGTTGCAGATTTGCCATTACTTAACTGAGTGAATTTGGGCAAGTCTTTCCATCTCTATACAAATAAATAATGGTTGTCATTTATTTGACTAAGTGCTGGGTACTTTGTTAAGTGATGTATACTCATGATCTCATTTAATCCTTACATCACCCCTGTGAGGTGGTTACCATCCCTAGTCCTATTTTTCGAAGGAGCAAAATTAGGATTCTTTCAGTAACTTTACTGGCCTGGGGTCATAGAATTAACAAGTGATAAGACCAGAAGTTAAAACCAGTGTTGTCTGATTCCAAAGCCAAGTTTACCTATTATACTTTACTGTGTCATTTTCTTCAAGTCTCAGCGTTCAGCCTTAAATAAAGAAGTAGGACTGGTATATTTAGGATAGCTTCCAAGTTTATGACTGTCCTCTAAGAAGAGCTCATGTTACTTCAGGCATGAAATTAATATCTGAAATTTGTAACTCTGCCATCATCACCCAGCTTCTAGCTAAACATTACTGCAACTTCCCTGGAGAATTGCTCTCAGCCTCACTCTTACTCTGCGGAGTATGGTGGTGGGAGGCTGACTCTGCTACTCCTACCATCCCTAGGGCTGGCACGTGACTCAGGACCAAGACAATCAGCTAGCTGTTTCCCCAGGCCACAGTGCTTGGTTCAGATTTGGTCATGTGTTTAATTCAGGCCAGTAATAATCAGGTTTAAGATTTTTGTTCTGATTTTTGAGGGAGAAACAAGTAGTCTCTTGCACTGAAATTGAACCTGGGAAGATGCAGGCCCAGAACTGGTAGCAGTCAGCCATGTTGTTATCTGTGAAACCTAGAAAAAAAAATAATAATAATAAAATAAAATAAAAACTATATAGGGCAGAGCAGAGCCAAAAGTGGGAAGGACTTGGATACTGGTGGCTTTGTGATATTCCCCCGAATCTGCCTTGCCTGAAGCCAGATCTGAGGCTAGACTTTGCAGATAACTGAGCCAATGTTTTCCTTTTGGTAGATTCAGCTTTCTCTTACTGGCCTCCAAAAGTTAAAAAAAGATTATAGTTCTTTCATTTTTTTTTTACTAACCTATCAAAATTTGATTGAATAAGCAATTTCTCCAGGATTGGGTCCTGCCAGAGTGCATGAGGTTTGAATCATCTCTAATTATTGCGGGAAATATATTATTACAGTGGGTGGAAAGGTACCTAATTTATCATGTGATAAAGTATCTGTTAAGTGGTACGATGAAACTTTATGACTCCCTTCTGCCAAAAGGTTTCCTGATCATTTGCTTGTCTCCAGAAGATGTTAATTGCTAATTGTCAATGTGCATTTCAGGAAAGTGAGCTGCTGCCTGTGATGCCTATTAGCTTTAAGTGGCAACTCATTTCTGTCCCCGTCATCTCTTTGTAATTACATTTGAACTCTGAAACCAAAAATCATTTAGGTTGAGGCAATATGAGTCAATTGAATGAATTTTCTCTGTACTTTTACATAAATCATTATACTTCATTGAATCATAGAATTTTAGGGTTGGAAGAGACCTTTAGAGACTAGCTTTTCCAACCCCCTAATTTAATAGAAGAGGGACATGGCAGCTAGACGTTGGCACAGAGTCACACAGTAGTTAGAGGCTATAAGGGGCCAGAATCAAGATCTCCTGCCATCAACCCAGGGTGATATTCACTATACCGCACCACACCTCCTGACCCTGCCCTGACATATTACATGAATGTAAACTAGAAAAACCTGATAGATATAGTAACTAAGCATAAGACCCCAGGTATGAATTTGCCTCCCTGATATCCCTCTGCTCATTCTTTTTTATACCACCTCTAATCTTCTCTGAGTCAGGCTAAGGGGAGCATAAACGCCTCCTGAGTAACCAGTCTAATCAGAAAACCTACTCAAGAGTTATGTAAAGTACAGTAAACACTTAGAAATTTGTCTCCAGAAATTAAGGAATTTATGATGGTTGTGGTGCTAAGAAAAGAATTTTATAAGTGATGAAAGGAAACTCACTTTCTCGTTGCAGATGATTTTTGAGTTTTCATTACAGTAGGTTTAGTCCATGCATTGTCTGGAAGTACTGTTAGAACTTCAATTTATGTCATTAACTACCCTTGAAAAATAAGATCCTAATTATTTATTATATTATGTGAGTTAATCTATTTTTCTCCTTCAATTCACTTTGTACACCAAGATTTCAACTCTATAAGGGTTACTAACAATAAAGGAGAATATTACATTTATTTTAGGATCACTGAGTTCATTGTAGACAAATGCTACTCAGCAAGACTGTGGCAATGTTATCTTAAGGTGTCCCTTCCCCAAAACCTTAATTATCACACTATTTCAATACTTTTTCAGAATAAGAAATCAGAGATGAATCAGAAGGGGAACCAACAGGAGACGTAGAAGCTCAGATACTTCTTAGGATTTGTAGGGACGCTATTTTAAAGATGGCTTTCACTTTAGAGACAGTAAATAACTGGAAGTGCCAACAACCATCCTGGGGTTGGTTAACTGAGGGCATAGCCTGTCACTCAGTCTCCTAGAGTGAGAAGGAATGGCTGCAAAAATTACCCTTTGAAAATGGACGTGTATAAGTGATGGCCCTTTTCTGTGGTCTCTGAAAACCTACATTGTAATTCATCAGTATCACATCAAAGACAAAATTTAGGTTCCCTGAAATTTTGAGTTTTTGAGAGACAGATTTAACAAAGGAAAAGTGAGAACTTCAGTTCAGAATTAGAAACATAACCTACCAATTTACAAGCTTATATTTTGACACTAAAAACAATCACATCACAAATACCTGTTTTGATTATTATTAGCAGTATTAAAGTCACAAGAGGAAGAAAGGTAACTTTGGAAGGTATTAAAACAAGATCCAATGTAACTTTTTGTAAAGTAAAATGACTAGGAAGTGATTGTACAGTTTTTTTTCTTTCTTTCTTTTTTTTTTTTAACTAAATCATAGCTATGTACACCAATGCGATCATGGGCACCATACACTGGTTTTATAGACTGTTTGATACATTTTCATCACATTGGTTAACATAGCCTTCCTGGCATTTTCTTAGTTATTTATATGCACCGCAGTTGTGCCCAGGACCAGATGGCTTCACCTCAGAATTCTACCAAACCTTTAAAGAGGAATTAGTACCTATATTACTCAACCTGTTCCAAAATATAGAAAAAGAAGGAAGACTACCCAACACATTCTATGAAGCAAACTCTGATCCCCAAACCAGGAAAAGACCCAACAAGAAAGAAAATTGTACAGTTTTCTTAAACAACTAAGAAAGTGTAATTTTGATCTTGATAAACTGGACTTCTAAACAAAGGTAATGATCTTAGAACCCATTTCTCTTTTATGGAAAATCTGTTGGGAGTTTAGTGGATATCTTTTAGAAAATGTTAAATCCTTGTAAAAAATTCTGTCAAGGAAGAAGGAAAACTTCCCCACACTTTGCTAGCAGTGAAGCATATTTTATGGACTTGAAATGTTAAAGGTGAATGGATAAGTTTACAGCCGATTTAGTTTCTTGTCTCTGCTGCTTTCTAAAGGTTCATGTAGTAAAAAAATGAAGGGCCTGTTAACAGGAACTGCCCCTTGGAGCAGAGGGTAGGGGTTGAAAGAGAGCAGGGGACTGAGTAGGGTGGCTTTTTAACACAGGTGGCTGGTGTTAGGAGACCTGCCATGTAAACAACAGGAAATGCCCTCCAGAGCCTTTCACAAATCCACTACCACAAAACAACTACCACCAAAACAAAAACCACAGGACAGTGAAAAAATGAAGAAGAGCTAGGTTGTAGGCCTCCAATCACATCTAATGCCAGCTGTCCTAAGGACCCAACAGCTCCCAGGACCTTTGGAGGCCCACAGTCCTGCAAAACTAAGTCACACCAGAGTTGGCCTTTTTTTGATGTCTGTGCAGTTACATTGACCCACATTTAAAGATTAATTAATGTAGTCTTGAACAAATCTTTATTAAACACTTGTTGAATGGCATACAATGGTTCTTAAAATAGTTTCCAAACATGGCCCAACATAACTACATTCTGTCACTGATACAATGATACATTGTAGACCCTCAATCCAACTAGTTAATTACATTCACACTAGTTAAAACTCTTCATTTTGAAGATGAAATAATTAATTCTACCTTTAACAAATACTTATTCAATACCTGGTGACAGTCTCATTTCCTTATACTTCAGAAAGACTATTTATGGAGTAACAACTATGTGGCAGGCACAATGTTAAATTCATAAGATGGACATAGTCCTTGCCCTTTGGGAGTTTAAAGTCTAGTGAGGGGACAGGCACTCAGCAAGTAAACAAACAAACAGACTTTATAAATTGCTGTAAGTACTAAGAAGAAAGCAAATAAGGTTCAATATTAATATTAGAAGGAAATAGAAATCTGAGGCCAAGAGGTGGCTCATGACTTGGTCAAGACCACTCAAGAAGCTCATGGTTGACTGGAGATTATAAAATCCATACAGTAATTATTGTGCTTTTACTATGCATTAGATACTATTCTAGGCACTGGTGTATAGTAGTGAAAGCAACTAAAAGCTCTGTCTTTATGGACAGTAATATAAAGTAAACTTATACTTTGACACTAAAAATATTTCAACTTGTGATTACACACAATAAGTGATCGAATAAAACATGGAGTATGTCTTATATTTCTGATTACCATGGAGAAATTAAAAAAAAAAAAAAAAAAAAAAAAACAGGGAAAGGGGATGAGGAATGTCACCTGAGGATGACTTGCCATTTTAAGTAGCTCGATCAGGGAAGGCATTACTGATAAAGTGAGATTTAGGCAGATACTGGAAAGAGGTAATGGAATGGACAAAAGAAAAGCCACATGGGTATCTCAAAGGAGAGCACACTAGACCTAACATGGTGTACACTAGCCACATGTGGCTATTTATGTCTAAATTAAATGCAACAAATACAATTAAAAATTTAGCTCCTCAGTTGCACTAGTCATTTTTCTTTTTTTTTTTTTTTAATTGTTGGGGATTCATTGAGGGTACAATAAACCAGGTTACACTGATTGCATTTTTTTAGGTAAAGTCCCTCTTACAGTCGTGTCTTGTGCCCAAAAGGTGTGGCACACACCAAAGCCCCACTACCCTCCCTCCTTCCCTCTCTTTGCTCTTCCTTTCTGATTTCATTTCTGTTTTTTTTTTTTTTTTAAAGCAGGAACTCAACTTTATTGCGTCAAGCAGCCACTTATATAGAGCGTGGGGAAGGGGCAGGGAATGAAGGCGGGAGATGAGGTGCGTGACAGGGTTGGGCCAATGGCATGGTACCACATTGGCTGTATCTAGGTAGAGGCAGTTTCAGGCCGGGCCTTGCTGAGTCATTGCTATGCGGAAGTAGCTCGATGGATCTACTTCCAGTCAGGCTCCGGAAGTTGCACTAGGCCTCAGGCACATGGCAGGGCCCAACAATTCCCTCTTCTGTTTTTTGTATGGCAGAAAAACATAGCCCCTGTCTTAGGTTGCCTGCTCTTGCAGTTTCAGGCTTACCCGTCATGGGGATACAAACATCAATGGTTTTGGTCCCTGTCTTAGGTTGACTGAACGCAGAGTGATCTTACCCGTCTTTGGGTACTATGAATGTAATCCACTGTGCAGCCTCTCCATGTCCTGTCTTAGGTTGTCCCAGCTTTGGGAGTCTTACCCGTCATTGGTGCTATGGAGGGCGGTGAAGAATAATAGTTCAATTCTTGGTTAATGAGCTGGTGATATTGGACCTCGACCTGATTTAACTGCCTCTAACCTTTTTTAAGGATACAGGGCCCAAAAGCACCCGAGAGTTCTAAAAGCTGGCGTTTACTGTTCAGAGCACCCACTGTGTGCAGGTGCCGTGTCTGTGTAATGGCGCCCCCTGGAGTCAGACATGTGCATAGCAACAATCTATGTCTGAGACGCTTGCAGGTGGAGGGGATGCTTGGAACCACAGCTGGGCTCTACCTGTGGAATTTTTCTTTTTCAAATAAGCATTTGATTCTTGGAGTAATTTCAGATTTACAGGGAATTTCAAATATAGTACAGAGAGTTCTGATATACTGCTCCCCTTGTTTTGGGGGCTTTAGAACTCCCCAGAAGGAAATTTCTCTCGTTGGTCCCAGCTTCCTAGTTGCTTGTGGCTCTCCAGGATTATGGCTATGCTTTCTTTATAGAAATGCCATCAATTTTACATCTCCAAGGGTTTCTCCTTTTGCATCACCTGCCAGGAAGCTCAGAGGCACATTTATGGCTCAATTCTGGCAAAAGTACAGGAGCTCTCGGCAGATATTTTGGTTAACTTTGTCCTTGGTTTCATCTTGTTCTCTTTCAACCATTTCCTTTTCCTCATTTACTTAATTTTTCACTCGGTTTTCTGTACTGAGTTTTACCAGCCTCCTGAAATGATTTTTGGGGGCTCATATAACTGGATAAACAGATAGATTATTTCCTCTGTGCTCTCAAGGTGTCTGATGCGTGGTTTTATTCTGGCATTTATCACATTATCTTGTACTTGTTTGTTGATGTGTTTGACTCCCCCACTGAGCTGGGATTGCCACCTGGTTTCCCCGCAGCGGGACTCTTCCATGTGACTGAATACCCCAGGGTGGTCACTGCCTGAATGGTGTTTCTCAGACTCTGAGTCTATCACATCCCATCCCTGCCCTATGCAGACACACCCACACGCAGGCACTTAGGCTCAGGTGCAGACTTAGCATCGCTCCTGCCCTCGTAGATACCTTATATGTGCCAGGTTGAGGCATGACCAGACAGGACCAGTCCATACCCAGAAGGGAAGAGGATCAGGAACCAGTGTGCGCCCCAGTCAGATGAGGGTGGCCTGAGACGGTGAATGGGGAAAGAGGGGTGTGCTGTCTCCTCCTCCTGCTCAGCTAGGAGGATTTGCTCTTGATTTATGCCAGGTCTCCACTCCCTCCCCCTTCCTCTTAACCATCCTGGAATCCCAGGGCTACAAAGTTGTCAGCTACAGTTTGTCCGTCACTCACCTGAGAACTCATCTTGGACTCTTCTCCAAGCTTTCCCCCACTAACTTCCTCATCGAATAGAAGGAGTACCTGTAGCTCAGAGAGAGTGATTCTTGAAAGTCACACAGCAAATTCGAAGCAAGCTATTCTCTCTTTACCTGGGGACTGAGGGCTCCTTATTCTGTTAGCTTAGGCACCAACTGAAACAGTATAGAGAGCGTTGGGACCCTGGTGAGATTTCCTAGTGCCCCGTAGGCAGCCACCTCAAGGGGCTGGCTGGCTGGCCCGTTGCTGTGCCTACCTCTGTCACATGATTCCTTCTGGCATCAGATAGACTGCAAGTTTGCTTTGAAGCAGGAAAAGGAATGGCTTGGGGTGGGTGGAGGGAAAGGTGGGCCAGAGAATGGCCCAAGTGACTTTGTGTGGGAGGAGAGAGGAAGAGGTGGTAATGTCAAAAGCAGAAACATCACATTCTTGTGCCTTGGGAGACTGGAGATTGCTGGAGGGGAGACGGGTGGGTGCTGTGGTGGCTGCTCAGGGCTCCTGCTATTGGGGAAAGAGGCTGCAAAGTTATCACATCTCCCAGTGATTTTTCTTCATGATAAGCTGAAAACCCAATTTATGTGAAATCTAGATTTTCACATGTTGACAACTAATTCAAAAATTTAAAAGCTCTGTGTGAGTACAATGTGTACACCTTATTTGGATCTTGATTCAAACAAACCACCTGTAAAAAGACATTTTTGAGACAATTAGAGAAATTTAAATATGTACAACATTCTAGACAATAATCAGGAATTATTCTTCATTTCTTTAGGGTGATAATGGTTTTAAGATTATGTTTTTAAAAAGTCTTTATCTGCTAGAGAGACATACTGAAGTATTTACGGGCGAGATAATGTGATGTCTAGATTTGCCTTAAAATGTTTCAGAAACAAAAAGATGTGTGTCAAGGGATAGATGAGATGGGATTAACAAAATGGTGATAGTTACTGAAGCTGGGTAATGTGGCATGCAGGTTCAATATACTAATCTCTGCTTTCAAATATGTTTTAAGACATCATTAAAAACATCCCCCTCTGTTTGGGCTGAACAAAAACTATTGGGCTCGATATGGCCTTAGGCTGCCATTATTCAATCTCTACTCTGGGACTTTCTCTTATACATAAGGCACAGAACACCAAGGCTTAAAGAAACCCTAGAGTCAGGGGTTGGCAAACTACAGCCTAGGGGCCAAATCTGGCCTGCCACCTATTTTTTGTCAATAAAGTTTTATTGGAGCACAGCCCCACTCCTTTTTTACTGGCTTGCTTTGCTTCTACTATAGCAAAGGGTGAGTGAGTGTGATGGAGACTGTATTGTCTTGCAAAATGTAGAAAATGTACTGTCTTTCTCCTTACAGAAGAAGGCAACCGACCTTGATCCAGGTCAATGACCTTGATCAGGTCAACAATCATCCGCCTTTAGTGCTGAAGTCCTTACGCCACATATTCCAAGACAGAGATAGCTAAGCGTTGGAGGAAGAGTAAGTTTGTCTGATGGAGGGGGAGGAGATCTGGGCAAACAGGTTTCAGGGATGGAATTGGAATTAGGCAGAATGAGAACCTGGAGCATTCCAGGCAGTGTAAAAACCACTTAGACTAAGAGGCAGTGTGGGGGCGGGCAGAGAGCTTGGGCTTCAGAGCCAGGCAGGTCTCACATTCAATGATGACCTCATTTATACCTTAGTGCAGGGGGCAAGTTTTAAACAGGGGGCCAGTTCACTGTCCCTCAGACCGTTGGAGGGCCGGACTATAGTTTAAAAAAAAACTATGAACAAATTCCTATGCACACTGCACATATCTTATTTTGAAGTAAAAAAACAAAATGGGAACAAATACAATATTTAAAATGAAGAACAAGTAAAGTTAAATCAACAAACTTACCAGTATTTCAATGGGA
>CAUYPK010015197.1:0-15574 GCA_963574355.1 Loris lydekkerianus
AAGACCAGAGATGTTGGCAAGGATGTGGAGAAAAGGGAACACTTTTGCACTGCTGGTGGGAATGCAAATTAATACATTCCTTTTGGAGAGATATATGGAGAACACTTAGAGATCTAAAAATAGATCTGCCATTCAATCCTATAATTCCTTTACTGGGCATCTACCCAGAAGACCAAAAATCACATCATAACAAAGATATTTGTACCAGAATGTTCATTGCAGTCCTCTTCACAATTGCTAAGTCATAGAAAAAGCCCAAGTGCCCATCAATCCATGAATGGATTAATAAATTGTGATATATGTACACCATGGAATATTATGCAGCCTTAAAGAAAAAAGGAGACTTTACCTCTTTCATGTTTACATGGATGGAGCTGAAACATATTCTTCTTAGTAAAGTATCTCAAGAATGGAAGAAAAAGTACCCAATGTACTCAGCCCTACTATGAAACTAATTTAGGGCTTTCACATGAAAGCTATAATCCAGTTACAACCTAAGAATAGGGGAAAGGGGGAAAGGGAAAGGAGGGAGGGTTGGAGGTGGGTGGAGTGAGGGGTACTGGTGGAATTAAGATGTGGGGCATCTTACAAGGGTATATGTGAAACTTAGTAAATGTGGAATGTAAATGTCTTGGCACGGTAACTGGGAAAATGCCAGGAAGGCTATTTTAACTATTGTGATGAAAATGTGTCAAATGGTCTGTGAAGCTAGTGTATGATGCCCCATGATCATATCAATGTATGCAGCTATGATTTAATGAAAAAAAAAAAGATTTAAACACCACCAGCTTCAAAACTAGTATCGCAGGCTTGAAGGAAAATCCCAGAGTCAGTAAGAAGGGACTCTGAAGACGGAACACATCACTAAATTATTTTTGGAAAAACCAAGATTCTAGTGACTCGGAAGTTTGGACTTAATGTAAACAAGTTCTGGAACTATCTTACACAATTTAGTCCCTTATGTTTTCATTCTTATGTATACAGGAGAGTGCTATGTAATTAAAACAAAATTTGTTTAAATAAAAAAAAAATACTGAAATTATTCAGTCTGAAAGTTCTGTGCACATAATCTTTTAGTTGGTAAATTTAATTTTCAACTTGACTTGTGTATCTCGTTTGCATTAGAAATATGTTTTTCATTTCTAGTCATCAACAAGATTTTCATAAATTATCTGAATAATATAATTATTTGGGAATATTCACATAAGTGTGTGTTGATATGTATATGTACAATATAACTTCATAGGTATATAATTACAGGTAAATATAGAAATGTAGGCTTTGCCTGCCTGACTGAATAAATTAACATTAATTGTATGCACATTAAAAAAAAGAATATGGGGAAAGGGCCAAGGAAGGGGACGTTGAACAGTTTGATGAGAATATTTCAGATTGTATATGAAACTAGCACATTTACCCCTTGATTGCACTAATGTACACAGCTATGATTTAACAAAAGAAAGAAAGAAAGAAAGAAAGAAAGAAAGAAAGAAAGAAAGAAAGAAAGAAAGAAAGAAAGAAAATAATAGTTTCAATGATGACATAGTATAGTGTTTTTCATCTAAGTTTCCTCTATCTAGGGAGAGAGTAAGCCTGGGGATTTTATATGGAACTAAGTGTCTTATACTCTATTTTTTACTGAATTAGAAAATCTAGACTTGTTATCAGGAATAGCAATGCTACATACACAAAGAAATTATGAGTGCCCAATAAAGATTGCCTTAAAGTTGAAAAAAAAAGAAACAAACCTGGTCTAACCTTCCACATATATAACACATAAATGTTCTTTCTGCAACATTCCTTCAAGCATCCAGCCCAGGCTTTAATACTTCCAGGCACCAAGAGCTCACTGCTTCACAAGGAAAATATTCCATAATGAGACAGTTTTAATTAATTTAAAGACCATTCCTTCATTTTTTAATTGAACAAAACTGAATATTAATTATATACCAAGCACTAAACTAAATCTAATGGTTCAAAAAGAATGAAATAATAATTGTTAAAATAGGTTTATAAATAGAGGTAGCAATGAAAGCAAACAAGTGTTATAAAATGCTATTGCCATTCCTACTATAGAAATACATATGGGTAGATTGGAGGACTGAGAAGGAAATAGTGAAATCATACTTTGAAAAGAAACAGAAAATTATATAACATACAATAGTAGGTAATCAAAATAAATAACAACATTAAAAATACATGAGTACCTCCTATGTCACAGGAACATCAATAAAGATATGATAGTGAACAAGGCAGACTTATATTAGTAGAATATGCATAGAATACAGTATAAGCCTGTAATCTGAGAGAGAATTGGAGGTTTTGGTTAGAATAGATGGAGGCAGATTAAAACCCATAAAGAAAAGAAATATATCCAAATTGGTCTTAAGTATTTAAGAAGAACTAGTATGTGTACAATAAAAAACAGTGAGTGAGCAATTTTATAATAGTGACCAAAACCAATTCTATTAAATTCAATATTCTCATTTGTTAAGAAAACTCCCCCCCAAATTCATGTCATTATTATTACATGTGAGAAGAAATGAAAAGGAAAGGTATGCAGGGTTAACAATAAAAATCAACAATGGGTGATAGGTTCAATCCTTGATGGGCGGGTAGGGAGCCAAAACTGACCCCATGAAATCATTAAGAGACACATGGGAAACAGGAGGTGCTAAACACTGCAATCTTGAAAGCTGGCAAGCTATCATGACCCTTGCAGTGAATTCTAGGGCTTGAGCAAATACTTAGGTACTGCACAGCTACTCTCCTGGAAGCCCAAACATCTGCATTATGATGGTACCGAATAACCCCCACAATGCTCTTCCCAAAATCCAATTCATAGGATAAATTCTGCAGAAACTCGGAGAACTACAAACAGTCAAACAATTTAACATTAGAGAAATCTATAATGAAAAGTAGGGTCACTGATCATTTTAGCAGATAACCTGCTACAAGAGAGATAACATGTTCTCTGTAATTTATTCCTTCATTTAGCAAACATTTGTTGTGTATAGAGGGAAACCATGCCTGACTAATCCATAAAGGAAAGAGACAAAGTGAATGTGGTGAAAGCAAGGATTAAAAAAAACTAATTGACTTACTATAGGAATTGACTAAAGGAGAAGAAACAAAAGGACAAGAAATAAACAAATGTTATTTCTGGATAGCGAAGTAGGGTTCCCTACTGGGATCCCCTGTGGGGTTTCCCAAATACCTGTATGATGCTATTCGATATATGGAATAGAGGCATGGCTGAAAATCTACCTGCTAAGTCTATTTCAATTTAAGAAATGTCATTAGCTAACTTACTCTCATTATTAAACTGATGCTACACTTTAATCCCTAATATAATTTTAAAATCTAGCTTATTATACTTATATAAAAGGGAAAGTGATCAGTTCTAGAAAATAGTTATAATTCTGGTCAAATTCACACACACAAAAAATTCTCCATGGTCTAAAGGTGAATTTTATACTACCTATATACTCAAGTATAAGCCAAGTTTTTCGGCACAAATTTTGTGCCGAAAAAACTTGGCTTATACTCGAACATATACGGTATTTCCAGTAGTTTTAAATATCTAAAGGGATAAAAACAGAATTAAGAAGTGACCAAGAAGACATACTAGATAATATAATACATTATTTTTATATAACATTTTATAATTTACAGAAGACTTTTACATACATGTAATACATTTAAAATACCAGTATAACTCTGGCACAAAATAAGTATGGAAGTTAAAAAAAATTAATACTAATAAGGTCCTCACAGTAATTCCCAAGCAGAAGGCTAAAAGCAACTAACCAAAAGTCTCATACTTAGAAGGAAAAAAAAAGACCAAAACAGATCTACTAATAATATAACATATACTCCTTCCCTGACAATGAGAAGCTAATAACCTTAACTTACATCTCTCAGTTGATTTCCATGCAATATTCCATCTGGCTTTCCTCTCTTTTCTTTACTCTAAACCAGTCTTCGCCTAAACTAGTAGTTCTCAACTGAGGGTGATTTTAGCCATCAAAGGACATGACATCTGGAAATGTCTGGAGATACATGTATTTGAGGTTGTCATCACCTCTTTATATTAGCCACCCCCACAGAGCCAAACCTGATATGCTTATAAATGAGTTGATATGGAGGTGAATTTATTTCCCATGTCTCTATCAAGCAGGTTTGAAAGGTCCTCAAATTCTAACCATTACTTTTCTCACATAAAGAAAAGGTAATGTGATAAGTGGTTCTCTCTCAGGAATGAGGACGTAGTCAGATATCTCAAATGGAGTGGTGAGCAGTGCTCTGACTCCAGTTCAGAGCTGGAGTCCAGAGAAAACCTGCTCTGTGTGTCTCTAATTATGTTCAGGGCTATGACTCTGATGACTAATGACAGTTTTCAAAACAGAAAGAGCCCAAGGGTAAGTCATAGAGCTACCTAAGCTTGATAGTAATATCTGTTAGAACACCTCCTTGCTTTTGTTCTAATTTTCTACTCACCAAAAAGCCTTCTTATCTACTCTTTAGTTTCTTGAGTAATTCATCCATCAGGTGGGAATGCCCCCAAGCAACTAAGCAATGTCTATGCCAGATAAATCTCACATTGTAAATTAATAAATTATATTTTTAGCTAATAAATCAATCACTTCTGAATTTAGCTATTGTGAATGTTGTTAGTAAGAGAAACTAAATAGAAGATAACATAAAAGATAAATAAGTTCAATATGCCAGGGGTGGTGGGTTCAAACCCAGCCCCAGCCAAAAACTGCAAAAAAAAAAAAGATAAATAAGTTCAATTAACCAGAAATTTTCTGACCATGTCTATGATATATTGAAATAAGAAGGATATTTTTAAAAGTATGGACCTACACAAGTAGCATCATCTCATTTCACTAGGGGGTATGTATGAAAGAGGGGTATGTATGAACACACATATACAGAAATTATACACACACAAGAAAATGTCTGAAATAATATCCTCAAAACTGTTTTTTGCAGGTTTGTTTGGGGTTTTTTTGCAGTTTTTGGCCGGGGCAGGATTTGAACCCACCACCTCCAGTATATGGAGCCGGCACCTACTCCTTTGAGCCACAGGTGCCGCCCCTGTTGATAGTAGGCACCTCACTGACAAGGAATTCAGAGCTGAAAGGCATGAACTTTAATTTCTTGCCTTATAAATTTTTTAAAAAACGAATATTAGAGATGATTTTA
Organism: Loris lydekkerianus; assembly: GCA_963574355.1. Taxonomy (NCBI): domain Eukaryota; kingdom Metazoa; phylum Chordata; class Mammalia; order Primates; family Lorisidae; genus Loris; species Loris lydekkerianus. The sequence continues at coordinate 5,212 of CAUYPK010015197.1, forward strand.
TTTTTACTTTTTGAATGGTATTTCATAATTTTCTATAAAATTTTTCAAAAATAAAAAGCTCTTAAAATTTCTGGTCACAAATATACTTCGTATTTTATGGTTTTAAAGAGATGCTACATACATGTTTCTGAAAAGTAAGAATACTGAAACTGTACTAAGAGTGGTTCCTTACTAAAAGGATCAAACAGGAATCTGAGATGAGTTCCTCTCCTTTGAAATTTAACTTACTAAAACATTTTAAGACAATCTTATTCTTGATACATTTCCTTGATTATTTACTATTCACTCATGTCCAGTTTCCATATTTACTAAAAGGATGATCAGTAACAATTTTTAAATATGGCATGTCTAAACTATGGGTTACTATATACCTATTAAAAATAAGGAGATAGATGTAGATCACTGACGGAAGTGTTATACATTCTTTAGTTACAGAACAATGATTCCATTTATCTGAAAAAAATGTGTGTATGTGAAGGTCTGACAATTAAGTTTATGAACTCAGCCAAGAAAAAGTGTCACATACCTCATTGCTAAATATCAATCACCACGTTTCCCTTCTAAGTACTCCTCTTGGAAAGATCTGCCCTAACACCAGCACCTAGTCCACCCTTCAAAGTAAATTTGGAACTCTTTTTCTAGAACAACTAGCAGAGATGTCATCATACAAGGTCTAGCAATTAAGTTTATAAAACTGCCATCACATACATTGGCAGCACTGCACAAATAACTCCACAAGGTTTCATACCTTTAGTATATCAGTGTCTCACAGCTGTGTTCATCTCAGCACGTGGCAGTGTCTTGCTAAGTGGCATTCATTATTGTTGTGCGCTTTTGTGTACCATACAACAGCTCTGAAGGTGATTCTAGAAAATGAGTTTCAACAACAATTACAACTATACCCCAAAATTAGCCAGGCATTGTGGCAGGCACCTGTAGTCCTAGCTACTAGGAAGGCTAAAGCAAGAGAATGGCTTGAGCCCTGTAGTTTGAGGTTGCTGTAAGCTATGATACCACAGCACTCTACTGAGGGTGACAAAGTAAGACTCTCAAAAAAAAAAAAAAATCATAATGCATGACCTGAAAGAAAAAGATTTTATTTCATTCCTAAATAATTACCATTACTTACTAACAGGATGAATGGACTAATAAAAGTTGGGCACCATGCAACCATTCAAACTTTGGTATCAGATTAGATCCCCTCACTCTCATTCCTATTCTACATTAATTATTATGTGGTAGTTGCTTTTTATCACAGCAACCCCCCAAAACCCAGCTTCAGTCCCAAAAGGAACTAAGTTCAATCTAATGTTAAAGCTCTGAACTACCTAGAGGTAGTTGTTCATATAGCAATTAACAGAAGTTTCTTTATTTTCCTTGAGATTTTGAAATATCTTACGGCACTACTGTGAATTCACTGCAGTACCCAGGGTGCCTCAGTACACAGTTTGGGAACGTTAGGTTTAGACAGGAGGCTTAACCTCAGATAAAATGAGGGACTGACTGTTCTATTACAGCAGAGGATGGATACCGAAATAGGGCAATTTATATGTTTAGCAAGGCCTCACAATTCAACTTTGGATTCTACATAGACCAACGAGACTACTAAATGATAAGTCCGTCACATGAAGAGCCACTGTGAATATTTTATATATAATAGTATTTTATGAAAAGGATAGTTATATAAATGGATATACATAATACAAAAGGATATAAATATATATAAAAGGATAGTTATATAAATGCTTTTCATTTCACAATCATTTGTTAAGTACTTTGCTAACATAATAGTTTTGTTTTAAAGAAACTATTTAAAAAACAAAGAGGCATAAATTACAATTTGACAAAAGTACTCAATGTGTTTTCTTTATCAGTTATATTGGCATATATATAAAACACTCAAGTATCATGAATCTAAAGTTACTGAGTTCCCACACCCAACTTTTGATGTTTAGTTTATAGATACATTTCTGTCACATTCCAACCTATGCATATAAAAGAAAGTTATAAATTTAAAATGAGTCATATTTTTAAGCTTTTGTATAAAAAAAATCAGCCCAAATATTCAAATATAATATAGTAAGTCTTCTCATTCTCTGGCTATAAAAGTACAACTTTACCCTCTATTTAAAAACCAGACAAATGTTTGGTATGAGTTTCTCTTTGTAAACTACATGTGAAAATCAACAAAAGAGGAGCCATATTATATAGATTAAGAACTCATTTAACTTTATACATATTTACTATTAACTCTAACTGAATAACTGAATATCTGGGGAAAACTTATAGTCCTGAATTGGCCTCTTTTGTAGCAAAATACCTTGAAGCTTCCAAAATGTTATTACACACAAAAGCCAAGGAGGAAGCCAGGAAATCATGGTTTCTTTAAAGAAATATTTTTAAATGAAAACAGTAAGAGAGAAGAAAGAATCATTTATAAAGAGAATAGGAAGAAAATGTTGACTGATACAAAAATAAATTATTATAAGGAAAACCAAAGTTTTCTTAGTGTCATAACCATGTTCTAAAACTAGGTTTATATTTTATCATATCCTTAAGGATTTACAATTAATGTACCCATGGATTATTATAGGTTATGAAATTTTGTGTTGAAGTAGTCAAAATATTATGTACAACATAAATTTTCTTTCTATTTTTCCTGGAAATGAATGAATTTTTTGCCTAAAAAAGAGTAATTAATTATTAGAGCATGATATTCAACTTACTAGCAGACCATTTGGATTCCTCAGGGAGAGCTGTATATATGTGAGGACAAACATATAAACACACATTCTTTATTTTAATATACATCTTTGCCAGTGTGATGGCCATGAATATGTACCATTCAAAACTCCCAGAGAAATAGAGGCTAGGAACAGCAGTTGACTGACAAAATACCACACATGCCCTGCCCTGGGTGTTACCAGCTAACCATTGAGCATGGTGGAGATAAGGACCAGCCCAAACCTGTCCAACAGGGGGACTCCTCTAACAAGCAACATTTGGCCAGGCTGAAACCTTGTCAGTACCATGCAGCAGTTTGTGGCTTTTTCTACCCAATCCTCTTTCCTTCCCTCTTCCCTCACACATTCCAGACCAGCATCATAGTTGAAAATCTCTTCTATTACAGCAGAGGATGGATACAAAAATAGGGCAATTTATATGTTTAGCAGGGCCTCACAATTCAACTTTGGATTCTGCTGCTCCCCTCCCCAGTATCTTTCATGTCTCTTCTATAAATCTTTCATATGACTAGTACCGTATTGGCATCTGCTTCTTAGAAGACCCAAACTGACAATGGGCGTGTTTAAAAAGTATTTCAAATAAAAAAATACATATATAAATTGTTAAAATGTCAAAGACAACTTGGGATTAAAAGAGCTGTTTGCTGTCTTAACCCACCCACTCTCACCCTACTCTAAAAGATAACTATTTTCAACTCAGCAGTTCCCCCCACAGTTCTAAATAACATGCTGTTAGTTAGAAATGCATTCTTGTGTATGTAACAGAAACCTGAAAACTCCTTATTTAACTGAATAGGACTTGTTTTTCTCACCTACCAAGGAATATGGAGTTAAGTAGTCCATGGCTGATAAAGCAATTCCATGGTATCATCAGGTACCAAGCACCGACTTTTCCCTCTCACTTTCCCTTAGTAGGTATGTTTCACTTTTTTCTTTTTCCTTTTTTAGGGGAGACCTATAGCTTCAGTAACTAATTTACCCCTTCCCCTGTATTGATTTTCCCTATTTCTAAATTGTTATTAAACAGGATACTTCTAGACTTATTAGTCTTCAGGAAAATTTAAATGCCATGTACTTTTCTCAGGAAGTCATTGGAAGAGGTGGTATCCTAAAGCAACAGAGTAAGCAAGATTCTTAGTATCTGCCCCCAAAACAGGGACTCTCACACAGGAAAGAAGTAAAACAAAGTCTTAGAATGATAATTATACCTTAGACCACAGAGCAACTAGTCCAGATTGGGGCAGGAGATGGAAGGTTCCAGGAAAGATGTTGAGGAAGGGGAAAGGAACTGTTAGATCATCTGACATAACAGAATTTATAATAAGAATAAAACATATAAGAGAATTAAGCCCTGGTTATGACAACAGGAAGTCAAGACTAAATCAAGAAATAGCATATATTGAAGACACTGCTAGTTGCTTGTCTAATATCCATTTTTCTTTATGAACAGACTCACAGTGGCAACATAACCAATTTAAAATAATCAACTTCCCTGTTTCCCCTTTAAACTGGAGTTGGCTATATGGTACACTTCTGGATTTAATAAGGAGATGTCACTGGTGGGAGTTCAAGAAAGCTTATTAAAGGGGGCAAGAGTCAATTGGGTTGTACCTTTTCAGCTTCTGTTCTTTGACTTCTTTCGGTCTGAATCTGACATATGATGCCAAAAGGAGGAAGGGGCATGTTCTGTCCATTCATGCAGTCAGTGTATATTTATTTAGTACTTCCTATCTGTCAAATAGTATTCTAGATGCTGGGTATAGCAGTGAGAAAAAGGACAAAAGCCACAGATATTCCTGTTCACAGATAGCTTACATTGTAGCGGGAGACAATTAAGAAAAGGAAAATGAAGCTATTAGAGAAACATAAAGCAAGGAAGATAGAAAATGTGATGGGGGACAGCGGGGCAGGTTGGGCTTGATAATTTTTGTCCAAGAAAGGCCTCACAAAGGTGTCCCAAAATTGAGACTAAGGTGTGACAGAAGTGAGGGCATAAGCCATGGAAGATGTCTGGGGAAGAGGGTTCCAGGTAAAGGGAACAGTGGATACAAAGGCCCTGAGTAAGTCATGCTTGAAGAACATCAGGGATTTGGCATGACTGGGTTCAAATGATCATGGAGAAGAGTAGTAGGAACTGAGGCAGAGAGGAAATGAGACACCAGTTATATTGGGTCTTCTAAGGCAGTGATTCTCAACCTTCCTAATGCTGCAAACCTTTAATACAGTACAGGTTTTACTGTATTACTGAGAATCACTGTTCTAGGCCATTGATAGGGCTTGACTTTTATTCTAAAAGCTAAGGGAAGCTCTTGAACTTGAGCTGAGGAGGCACAAGATCTGATACATGTTTTAATTGGATCAGGCTATTGCAATGGGAATAGGTGGAAGTGAGTGCAGATAAAAGCAAGGAGATCAGTTAGAAGGCTGCTTCTATAGTCCATGATGAAGCATGATGGTGGCTTTGACTGGATGGTAGTATCCTATTTAATAAAAATTTAGAATTTTTGGTATACAATTCTATGGTAAAAATCACTTTCTTTCAAAAATTTGAAGGCCCTGTTGTATTCTAACTTCTTGGGTTGTTGCTGTTGAAAAATCTGATATAATTCTGATCCCCAATCCTTTGGATGTACCCTGTTTTTCTTTTTTCTTTTGTTTACTCTGAAACCTTTTTGGATTTTTTCCTTACCTTTGATTTTCAAAATCCACAAAACTTCCTTTTCAAAAATTCATAAAATATGCCTATTGATCATTTTGTGCATTATTAAGTCCTTTTAAACTGGAGACATACATCCACCAGTTCGAGGAAATTTTCTTCCCTTCTGCTTTCTATTATTAGTTAGATTTTGAATCTTTTGGCCTAATACTCTAATTTTCTTATCTTCTATCACTTATGGTTCATTATTATCTTTCTGTCATTCTATGGCATATTATAAGGATATTTTAGCTTTATCTTTCAATTCTATTAATTTTTCTATTTATGCTATCATATTCTTAATTTGCAAGAGTTCCCTTTTTCCTGATCATTCCTTGTTAAAAATAACATACTATCCTTCTTTCAAGAATGTAACAGGTTTTCTTGTTTCTCTGTGGGTATTAATTTTAATTCTCTGAATTTAGTTCTTTTTATTACATTATCTCAGATTCCATTTTCTGTTTTAGCCTCTATCTTATGAATCACAGATTACTAGATAAACAATTTCCTCAAAAGTATGGCTCTCTGGCTATATTTAAAAGTGTTAGAAAGTTAGTTTACATGGGCAGACTAGTTAATTTGGGCTTTACTGTAAGGAGATATATCAATATTTGTTCTGGGAAAAAAATAATCATTTTTTCCATAGAAGGGTCTTCTAAATAAGTAACATGGAAAAATAAACCTAACTGCTGGAACAGGGAGGATCTTAGGGAAACATAATCTTTTTTCTTTCTTTTTTTTTTTTGAAACAAGAGTCTCACTCTGTCACCTGGGTAAAGTGCCATGGCATCATAACTCACAGCAACCTCAAACTCTTGGGCTCAAGAGATCCTCTTGCCTCAGCCTCCCAGGTAGCTGAGATTAAAGGCACCAGACACAATGCTCGGCTGTTTTTTTCTATTTTTAGGAGAGATCAGGTCTCACTCTTGCTCAGACCCATCTTGAACTTCTGAGCTCAAGAAATCTACCCACCTTGGTCTCCCAGAGTGCCAGGATTACAGGTTTGAACCACACACTGGAGCCACCACAACTGGCCCCGACCAGTAGTTTGAGTACTTATTTTCCTACAACCTTTGGGCCTTTTAGACAATGGTATACATTTATTTATCCTAATAGTGAAACTAGCCCAACCCTGCAGCAAATTAATAGTTTCAGTATACATTAACAGAGGTCATCTAATAAACATCTATGGCGCAATCTTTTCAGGACATCTTTCTAGTTTTTGCTTTGTAATTATCTGAAGACAATTTTTCTTTGGTAATGCACTTCGCCATGAGTAAGAATGTCTTCCTTTCTCTTTCTACTGGCCTAAATTATATCTTGCCTTCAAAGTCCCATAAGTCCAGTCTTCTCTATGAAACCTTAAATTTATATACTCATCAGCAAAAATCCCTGAACTTTAAATATGTTTAGGTACTAAACCAAAAACTATTAACATTTAAACTCAAATTATGGTTTAATTCTGTACACTAGTTTTGTTTTCCAAATACATTTGAAATTCTATGAATGTAAGGATTCTAGTATTTGCAACAGTCCCTAATATAAAAGTGGATTTCTTGCTGAGTCTCAATAAGTGCCGGTTGATAGGCAATTTAATAATAATATGGAGACTTCTAAATAGTTAAATATTAAAACAGGAAACAAAATAGGCCTTTTGTCAGGCCTTTTGACTTCTAAACCTTCTAATTTCTAGGGTGATAAATTTTTCTATAGAGTTTCATTACTCTGATTGCTGTGTTTCTTTTGCCGGCTTAATTTTCCTCTCTTTTCTCCTGAATGAGAAGATCCTTGGCTCTTAGTTCTTATCCCAAGATATTCACCACCCACTTGGATAGTTTTCACATCACCACTTTAGATGTCTGCTCCCAAATTTTCAGCTCTAACCTTTCACTCCAATCCCATACTAATTTCTTATTTCCAATAATATAATCATTTGCCTATCTCTGGTTGCTTCACATGTAATAAGGTCGAAACTAAAATTTTTACCTAGCATTTCTAAATTTATTTTCTGGCTTTGAAAACTCTCCGCACCTTAGCCTCACTGAACTTATCATTTGAAATAATTTCACACCCTCTGATTCTTGCATTTTAACCTGCCAGGTCAATCCTTCCATAAGACCTCCATAAGTCTAAGTTTCATGGTTCTACCTTGATGTAAAACTGTTACAGGGCAATGTATCAATACTTTAATGTAATATTCAAAGTCCCTAACAAGAAAGTTCCAAGTTCCCTTTCAAGCTTATTACTTTGTTCTCCAACATGAACCATTTCTTTCCATGTGGGCACTTCTTTACTGCCTTGTAGGTACCCCATTTAATTCTCAATTAATTTAATTCCTTTTTTCTAGAAGCCTTTCCTTTCATCATAACCAAATTTTACGTGTCCTTTTATAACTAAGTAAAGTTATAAATTCTTTACAATTTTTTTCTTAAATTATGCTTTCTCTAAACTTCTACTATCTATTATCTTTTTACTCACTGTCATACAACTTAGCACTCATCAGTGTCCTTGTGATTTTTTTGTCTATCTTCCTTGACTAGGAAAATAGTCTCAGCCCATGACGGTCTCAGCCCATGATTTATACTTCCTTAGTGACTCCCACAGTTCTCACAATGTTTTCAGTCAATTAATATGGTGTGATGGGTTTGTATAAATAGTATGCTATTATGAATACTCATAACTTAAAACCACAGTTAACTATTATTATTTTATTAGGAAATCAAATTGCTTTTCACATAATTTTATGAAAAGAAAGATCAGGTTCTATAATTAAGGAAGTTGTGATCAATGAGTTCCATGAAGTGATAGGCTTGGAAAATTATTTTTACTCTTGCACAGTCTGTCAAATAATTCATTACAGGAATTAGAAAAAGGAAACTAACTTTTGTGACATTTTAAGATTGTGCCTGAAAATGTAGAATTGTTATGGACAGAATCCAGACTACAGTCTAACTATAGGCTAACTATATTATACCCTTTTATAGTGAAATTTACATATATGATTCAAATAATTTAATCTAAGATCAACATGTAAAGTTACATTTATGCTTAATGATAATATTGTTTTAAACTAATAATATAAATCTGTAAACACAAATATGACTTAAAGCACAATACTTTATAGACCTTAAAAAAATCCCATCAGAGTGATGCACTTATAGTGTTTTAATTATGAAACTATTATTCCCTAAGGAAAGTTTGTATAATGGTTTAAGAAATTAAAAACAAGACATTATTAAATATCTTCTTTTATGAAGTGATTTTAGAAGACAAAAAAATAAAAGTGAGAAATATATCTAATAGTAGCAGAACTAAAATTCTATGTCATACCTTTTAACACATCTTAAACTAGTAATAAGCATAGTCTAAAATATTAGCCTGAAAACATAAATTTTTTTTTTTTTTTGAGACAGAGTCTCAAGCTGTTGCCCTGGGTAGAGTGCTGTTGCATCACAGCTCACAGAAACTTCAAAACTCTTGGGCTTAAGTGATTCTCTAGCCTCAGCCTCCCAAGCAGCTGAGACCACAACGCTCGGCTATTTTTTTTGTTGTTGTTGCAGTTGTTGTTATTTAGCAGGCTCAGGCCAGGCTTGGACCTGCCTACCTCGGTGTATGTGGCTGGCACCCTACTCACTGTGCTATGGTTACCAAGCTATGAAAACATAATTTTTATCTATGCAAACCTTTTAATACAGCAGTTCTCAACCTGTGGGCTGCAACCCCTTTTTAACAATGAAAATACGTTGCAGCATTAGGAAGGCTAAAGAACCTTCCTGGTTGAGAACCAGTTTTAATACATCTTAAACTAGTAATAGGCATAGTCTGAAAAATTAGCCTGACATAATGTTTATCCTGAACATATATTAGTATATATGTAAGTCTTGATCTGCAAACTGTTCTTAAGTTATAAGTGATGGGAATCATTTTTTTAAATGGTACAACTGACAGGTCACTAAATTGACAATTTAATTGTGACAACCAATAAATCCTCATTAGACACAAGGAAAGATCCAAGCCCAGAATGCATCCTTTGAAATCCTTTATGTTGTTGTAATGCTTCATTCATTTTTAAACAATTGGACTTTTAGAAGAAATAGGACTGCAAAGAGACAACAATTAAAATAAATTTGCAAATCCTAAATTTACCATTTCTTGGGGTCAAACATTTACATTAGAAGAGAGGTAGCCAAATTAAAAGACTGTGAGTACAAATGTGTTAGCACCAAGATGTTGAGCAATTTTTTTCACTCCTTTTCTAGGAGTTCCAGAATATTATGCTGTGGTCAGCTACTACCTAAGGCTACCATATGAGGAAATTACTAATAAAATTAAAGCATGCGTTACCTTGGGAATCACCATACTGGACATGTGCACAAAAAGAGGACTGTGGGGGAGCCTGTTGAGATGGTTTACTTATTTTATAACCAAGTAAAATTTAACAGAAATTTAACAAAAAAAAGTTAAATGGATCCTTTCCTTAAGCTAAATTTATCTTGAGTATAACAATTTTAACTTATTGTGATACTAGAGCTCTTTTAAAATAAAACACACACACATTTTACAAGACCTAAGATTCATATTTAGAAACTGAAGAAGTAGATAGATAATTTTAGTAGGTCTCTCTAAAGCTCTAAAGATACAGGAACAGACCTGAACCTGTGGGCAGGGTGGAGATGAAATTGTCTTGTTAAAATATATCACATTAAGAATGTGCTGGAGGGGGGAGGAGACAAGATGGCGGACTGAAGCCAGCTTTCCACAGAGGCTCCCGGCCAGAAGGAGAGTTAAAAGATGGAAATTTAGTAAGTAACCTAGAGGAATCGAGCTGTACCAAGAGAGAAGGTTGAAGAACGCACATCAACACCACTGAGGCGAGCTGAGACCACAAGGACGCAAACAAAAGATACAAAATCCATCACCAAGC
>CAUYPK010015198.1:0-17663 GCA_963574355.1 Loris lydekkerianus
TTTTTATTTCACCTTTATTTTGTTTGACTTACTGTGAGGATTGACATCTTTCAGGTATGCAAGTTACAAGAACAATTAGAAGCTACAGTTCAAAAACTTGAAGAAAGCAAACAGCTTCTAAAAAATAATGAAAAATGTAAGTATGTTACATTTATATGTAAATGAGGCTTATAGTTTTCTTAACCTGAAAATTTTATTTGAATTCGTAAAAGTGTAAGTAAATCAAGATATTGCTAAATATAAATAATTTATGCTTTCAATATGCTATCTTAATGTCTTTGCTGTGGTAGATTATTTCTCTTGCCCAGGAAAACAGTTCTCATAATTATGAAGAAAGCCATATCCCATGTTTCAGTAACCCCATGTTAAAAGTGTTTAATGTGTTGACTATAATTTACTGTTTACATTCTTCACTACTCCTTTTTAAAAATTGCTGTTTTAAAAATTGGTTTATTTAACAATATGAATTGTTTGACTAAAATATAAGATTAAGTTGTAACTAATATTTTCTCAGTTTCTAGTATTGGGTATCCAACATTAAGATAATGAATCTTAAGTAAACTGGAAGATATTCTAGAAGTGAAAAATTTTAGACCATGGCTGGCAGAAATATGTGCTTCTGAGGAAAAAAACCCAGGAATTTTATGTGGCAATTGCTAAAATAAGAATCTTTGATTAAAAAAATTAGGTGAATTTGTATTATTCTCCTGTGATGTAAGGTGGTTGTAAAAACTTACAATATAAAAAATTTTACTAAAGCTTTAAATAATTTTAAATGACTAAAAAAATAAAAACAGTCAAAATTCTTTCCTGGCTTTTGCTTTCTTTTATTGAAGTAATCACGTGGTTAAACAAAGAACTAAATGAAAATCAGCTAGTGAGAAAGCAAGACACCTTGGGCCCTTCTGCTACCCCTCCTTCACACTCCAGCAGCAACACCGTCAGAAGTGGAATTTCTCCTAACTTGAATGTGGTAAGGTTAAAATAAGGTGCAAGTGATCTTAGCGAATTCCCAGAAACAAAACTGTTCCCAGATTGTTAGGAAGTTTCCATGACTTAAGGTGTTGGTACCAGTAAAGGCTAAAGTCCTACAATTATTAGCACTGAAGTAAAGTTTAAGTTGCCCCTGGAAGAGGGACAGAGGCATGCTTGCTCTTAACAAAGAGGCTGTGCTTCACGGGCACACTTTTTCATAAAACTTTACTGGGTATAGAAATCATTTCTTACTAAGGTCATAGCAAACGTGCTGAAACTCTTTAAAACATACACACACAAAATGTATTTGAAAGACTTCAAGAAGAGAGAATTGAGGTTTGGGTTTAAGTCTGGAACTAAAATAGAAAAAGCTGAGACTAAATTCTGTCAGAAAAAGGAAAGGGGAAAAAAAGCCCCGTGAGGGCTTGTCAGCTTGAGATTCTAGAAGAAACTGGTATGAGATATAAACTTTCTAGCTCCCTGGATCAGATCTTTTGCTTATTCCTTGCAAGAAAAAAGGGAGAATAAGAAAAGCAGCTCCTTGCGTGGGGAGGTGGCCTGGTACTAGCTGGGCTTAGGTGCTGCTAGCTTGCCCGGCCCTCCCACACAGGCTTTGGGGCTCTCCTTTTATACATAACTATTTCACAGAGTATCAACATCAGATAAGGCCACTGTGAGTGTGGTAGATCCAGACAAAAGGAAGTCTACTCTATAATCATTTTAGAACATAGACAAAAATATAAACATATTTCAGCCACAAAAATGGTCATGCATCCGCTTATCCTGGCTAACATGAGTGGCTGTTCCTTGCTGCTTTACCAATTACAGCTTTGGCCTTAATACATTCCTCCTGCCTTATGTGGATTTTATTACAATACTGAGTCATATATTTATTTCTCCTTCCTGATAGCTTCCAGTCCATAGCAAAACCCCTCTTAAACTTTCCCTTAAATCATCTTCTCATTGTCTAAATCCACCAAATTCCTTGTACCACCCTCTGCCTGAGATACCCTGTGGTTCTCCATGGTGTGTAGTTTCCCTGTTAGGAGGAGCAGTAAACCTAGCTTATACGTCTGTAGTGGCGTTCCTGGTCTTTGGCTGGAAAGCGTTTTGTAGAGGGTTTAAAATTCAGATGCCTAATTGAATTTTTAATCTACTCTGTTAAGTCAGATAGTATTTTTGAATCTAAAGAAGGGAAGGGATTCCTGCTAAATTGAAGAAGTTGTAGAAGTGCTTGAGTCTGAATTACAGACTTGAAAATTTTGGCTTAATCGTGAATGACTGATGATAAACAGCTGTGTGAAAGGTGTTGTTGTGCAGCCATTGGTGTGCACAAATGCTCCTCAAGATTTGTGTTTCAGGCAGCTTCTTCTTATAAAAATAAACTTTTTATAACATCGGTTGATGTTGGTGTCAGTATATTGAACATTAATGGCTAAGCCAATTATTATCTCAGTCCATGCAAGAAATTGATATTATTTGTACTCAGTCTAGCAGAAAATTATTTTTATTTTATCTTTGGTTGGCCTATTGACCTAGGACTCCACACCCACATTCCCCTCCTTTTTAAGAGACCTAGAGTAAAACAAGATTGCTCCAAGTCTTGGTATTAACTAAGTACAACAGGGCAGTTCCAGTAGTTTGTTTTACCTGCCGTTGCACAGCCACTGTGACAAGCCCTCTGGTTAAAGGTATCCCAGCCTCCTGTTGTATACAGAAAGCAGTTTTGTGGTATGATAAACCACAATTGGCCTCTGGGATAGTGCTCTTAACACTTAGTTGTCATAACAGGTGCTAATGCCTCCTGTTTAACAGATATTGTTTTAATTAATTTCTCATTTTTAATCATTTTTATGTTTAGGTGGATGGCAGACTGACTTACCCAACTTGTGGAATTGGCTATCCTGTCTCCTCTGCATTTGCATTCCAGAATACCTTTCCTCATTTGATATCTGCCAAAAATACCATCCACCCGATTACAGGACCAAAGGTAGGTAAATTAACTAATGCTTTTTTTTTTGAAAAACATAGCAATTTATTAGCATACAAATGCTTTTCTCTTTTAGCAGTTCATTTTTCTCTTTGGTCCCTTGCTAAATATCAGGTAATACATTACTACATAATATATATATGATGTGAAGTATATGCATTGTATTTCTTGAGTCACTGTAATTTATAAATAGCTGGACATCAAAACGGCACCAGTGGCTCAATGGAGTAGGGCCCTGGCCCCATAAACTGGAAGTGGTGTGTTCAAATCCGGCCCCGGCCTTAAAAAACTGAAAAAAGAAAAAAAAAAAAACAGCTGGACATCAATCTCCTTAAACTTTATTTATTCCTACACAATCTCTCCATTTTTATTCGTTCTTTTGCTTATATCTCTTTCCTCTGTTAAGTATAACTAAGATTGCTAATTTGAACATACTGCTGGACTATTAGCTCTGGTAACATTTTTGGAGTCTGTTGCCAGAATTTAAAGGTCTTGGAGGGCAAGTTCTACAATGTAGTTCTGGCAATATTTTCTCAAATGAGCTATGACCCTCGAACCCTTGACTAATTATTTGTTAAGGCTTTCTTCTATCCACTTGAGTTCTTCATCACTATTATTACTAATGTCTTAGACATATATATATATATATATACTTATTTATTTATAGATAGATACCATTAAGAAATATATATTATCATATGTCTTATAATTTTATTCTCACAGTAATTTAATCCACTCAGATCAATCATTGCTTTTATTCTTATTCCTAACTTCAGGTCCAAGTTGATTTTTTCCTAAATCATGGAGAAAAGATTTATGAAAAAGAATTTATAAAAGTTAGAACTGAGGACTTTCAAAATGGTATTATAAACTCCTTGTCAAATTAGATCTAGGTTCTTCTAAAAATAAGTTGGCTGTATTCTTAGGCATATACTTCCTTTTACCCTTATTAATTACCATCTATAGAGCTATGGAGAATTCTCAATGAAATAAGAAATAAACTTGAGTTTTTATGCTGAGAATACTATTATGTAAAGAATATTTAGATGTATTTAATTGATTCTTCTTGCATTGCTTTTTTTTTTAATTTATTTATTTTTATTGTTAAATCATAGCTGTGTACATGAGTGCAATCAAGGGGTACAATGTGCGGGTTTCATATACAATCTGAAATATTCTCATCAAACTTTCTTGCGTTGCTTTTTAAGGAAAATAAGATACATGCATTCAAAAGAATACTGTTGTATGTATACTCAAGTATGATTGCATTTAGGATCATTTTTTCCTTGGGAATTACAATAGAATTCACAGATTTTTGTTTTAAACAACTTTCCAGGTTTAAAAAAAAAAAAAAATATATATATATATATATATATTTATATACAAATACACACACACACACACACACATATGTTAAGGACAAGAACCACTTTAGACATTGCTTACTTGGTAGGGTTAAATATGACTTATAAAATAATGAGGTTAGCTTTCTTACAGATATTGTGGAATTAGAGGAATCATAATAAGAATATTCTTAAACATAGAAGCAGGACTTTGTGTTTCTTTTATATCAGTGATCTCCATATTCTTTTGATTGTGTATTCTCACAGTAAGAAAAAAACCCTAAAACAAAGCACATGGAGCTCCAATTCATGACGATTTGTGATTTTATGTATGTATTACTGAAATACTTTTTTATATACAGTATGATTTAGTGGTTAAGAAAGTAGAATCTGGGCTCGGCGCCCACAGCACAGTGGTAATGGCACCAGCCACACACACTGTGGCTGGCGGGTTTGAACCTGGCCTGGGCCAGCTGAGACAACAATGACAACTGCAACAAAAAATAGGTGTTCTGGCGGGCGCCTGTGGTCCCTGCTACTTGGGAGGCTGAGGCAAGAGAATCGCTTAAGCCCAAGAGTTTGAGGTTGCTGTGAGCTGTGATGCTACAGCACTTTACTGAGGGCAACATTGTGAGACTCTGTCTCAAAAAAAAAGAAAGTAGAATCTGACTTTTAATCCTGCCTCTATCAGTGTAAAGTTGGGGAACCAACTAAAAACCAAGCCAGCGATAAAAGGCTTAAATTTCCTTACTTACAAAATGAAATAGTAATTTTCTCTACCTTATTGGATTATTGAGTTAAGTGAATTAATGTACGGTAGAACCTCTGTAAGTTGACCACCCAACAGACTGTAACAAATTGGTCAACAGAAGGAACTAGGCCTGTTCTATAAACAAATGTTATCTACTATTACTAGTAATAAAGTGTATTACAAAATAGAAGTTAAAGAATGAGATTAAAAATGGATATAAATCAAAGTTCTAAGATTTTCTTCTCCTACTTCAGTGGATGGTCTGAATCACAGCCTATTTTGGTGACCATTGGTATAGGTAGTCTTTTTGTTGTTGTTGTTGTTGAGACAGAGTCGTGCTCTGTCACCTAGGCTAGAGTGCAGTAGTATCATCACAGCTCGCTGCAGTGTAAAACTCCTGGTCTTGAGTATCCTCCTGTCTCAGCCTTCCAAGTAGCTGGAAATACAGGAATGCAAACCGATGCCTGGCTAATTTTTCTGTTGGTCTAGGAAGTCTTGCACTAGGAGGTATGGCAATTAAAACAGATTCTGTTGTGTATGGTGTGAAGTAGGGTTCTAAGTTCATATTTTTGGTATGGATATTCAATTATCTCAGTACCATTTGTTGAAAAGACCTTTTCACTGTGGAATTGTCTAAGAATCTTTATTGAAAATAAATTGGCCATAAATGTAAGGATTTTCTTCAGGACTTTCAGTTCTGTTGTGTTGATACGCACATCCTTGTGTCCATATCACATCATTTTGGTTACCGTGACTTTAATACTACGTTTTGAAAGTGGGTAGTGTAAATCTACCAACTCTATTCTTTTTCAAAATTGTTTTAGATTATGTACATTTTTATTTTAGATCCCTTTTTATTTTCATATAAATGTATGATGAACTTGCCAATTTCTACAATAAAATCTACTTGGATTTTGATAGGGGTACATTGAATTTTTAGATCAATTTTTGAAGAAACCATTTTGACAATATTTTGTCATCTAATACATGAACCTTAAGAGTCTCTGCATTTATTTAGGTATTTAATTTCTGTTAGTAATGTTTTACAGTATTATATGTACATGATTTATTTTTCAGAATATTCATTGACGTGTGAAGTATAATTAACTTTTGTGTATGGATCTTGTGTCATAAAACCTTGCTAAACTCATTTATTAGACTCATTAATGGGTCCAGTTTTTTGTTTGTTTTTATAGATTTGGTTGCACTTTATACATAGACTATTATGTCATTTTAAAATAATGAGTTTTAGTTCTTTCCAATTTGTTGCCTTTTATTTATTTTTCTTGTCTTATTATAATGGCTAGAACCTCAAGTACAATTTAAATAAATGTGATGAGGATAGACATTCTGGTCTTTTTCTGACCTGCAAGGCAGAGCCCTCAGTCGTTCATCATTAATTATGTTAGTTGTAGGTTTTTTCCTAGATGCTATTTTTCAGATTAAGGGAGCTTTATTTCTAATTTGCTGAGAGCTTTTATCATGAATGGATGTTGAATTTTGTCAAATGCTTTCTTTGCATCATTTGATGTAGCTTTTCATTTATCAGTTAAGAGATTATTTTGATTATCAAATATTATATCAGCCTTGTGTGTTATTCTTTTTATATATTGCTGGAATCCATTTTTTGATGCTCTGGTGAAAATTTTGTATCTGTGTTTATATAGAATATCAGTCTGTAGTTTACTTTTTATTTTCTTTCTTTAAAAAATTTTTAAATCAGGGCAATACTGGCCTTATAAAAATGAGTGGAAAGTATATCTTTCTCTCTTATTTTTTTTGAACCTATTGTTTAGAATTGCTTTATTTTTTCTTTAAATGTTTGGTAGAATTTTCCAGTAAAACCATCTGTCCCTGGAAGTTTCTTTTACAGGAGGCTTTTTCTTAGTGGTGAATTAATTTTTTTTCAATAGTTATTTGGATTATTTATTTCTTCTTGGGTCAATATGTAACTTTCACATGATTAAGCCACTTAATCTAAGTTTTAAATTTATGTATGAGAATTTTTTGTAATATTCCAGTTAATGCCCAACAAAAATGTCTATAGTAATAGTTGGTAGTAATAGTCTCTATCAAAAATGCTGGTAGTGATAAATAGTCTCTCTTTCATTACTTACAATGGTAAGTTTTGACTGTGGCTTTTAAAAATCAGTTTAGCTAGAGGTTTACCAATTTTATTGATCTTTTCAAAGAACCATGTCTTGGTTTCATTGATTTTTATTTTTTTAATTGACTAATTTCTCCTAACATTTTTTCCCCTTTGAGTTGCCTAGAGATTGGCTTTTTCTACTTTGTTAAGGAAGAATATATTCTGATTTAAGATATTTTTCTTTCTGGTGTTTTTGTGTTTTGTTTTGATTTTGCTTTTGAGACAGAGTCTCACTGTGTGACCTTGGCTAGTCTGCCCTGGTGTCATCATAGTTCAGTGCGGCCTAAAACTCCTCTGTTCTAGCGATCCTCCTGGAAGCGTTAGTCTTCCAGGTAGTTGGAACTACAGATGCATATCACCACACCCATCTAATTTTTCTATTTATTGCAGAGATGAGGTCTTGTTCTTGCTCAGGCTGGTCTCCAATTCCTGGCCTTCAGCAATCTTCTTGCCTCACCTTCCCAATGCTGCTAGGATTGAGCCACTGTGCCCAGCTTCGTTTTTCTTTTTTTGATATAAAAAGTTAATGCTATAAATTTTACTCTAGTGTTGTTTTTATTTGTTTGTTTGTTTGTTTGTTTGTTTTGTTTTGGGCAGGGCTGGGTTTGAACCTACCACCTCTGTCATATGGGGCTGGTGCCTTACTCCTTTGAGCCATAGGTGCCGCTCAACTGTACTGCATTTCACAAATTTTGTGTATTTATTTTCATTCCATTCAAAGTATTTTCTGATTTCCTTTTAAACTTGTTCCTGGGCTCATGAATTATTTAGAAGTGTATTTTAAATTTTCTAATTATCTGGAGAGTTTTCTGTTATAGATTTCTAGTTTCATTTCAGTATAGTCAGAAAAAAAACTCTATGATTTTAATTCTTTTAAGCTTGATAAGATTGTTTTTAGGACCAAGGACTTAGTCTACCTTGATCAGTATTCCATGTGTATTGGAAAAGAATACCGTATATACTCAAGTATAAGCCGAGTTTTTTCCGGCACAAAATTTGTGCCGAGTTCGGGTTTTTCGAATTTTGTGCCGAAAAAACTCGGCTTATACTTGAGTATATACAGTAATAGGTATTCCGTTTTTGTTGGGGCAGCGTCCTCTAAATGTTAGATCCCATTGGTTGATAATTATGTTCAGTTCTTCTGTATCCTTGTTGATTTTCTGTCTAGTTGTTTTTATTAATTACTGAGAGAAAAGTTTTGATTTAATAATTGGGGAGTTTAATATCTTTTGTTTCATGTATTTTGAAGCTCTTTTGTTAGATGCATGTACCCTTAGAATTAATGTTTTTTTGGTTGAGCCTTATATCATTATGAAGATTCCTTCCTTATTATTGGTAATTTTCTTTGTCTCTTTTTCTCATATGAATATATAGTTGCTCAAGATTTCTCTTGAGTGGTGTTTCTGTGGAATATCTTTTCCACCCTTTTGCTTTAAACCTACATATATCATATTTAAAATGCTTTTCTCATAAAGAGCATACCTTGTTTGTTCCTTATCCTCCTTTCTGACTTTTGGGTTGTTTGAATATTCTTAGTATTTTGTTTTAGATTTTCTGTTGTGTTTTTGATTATATCTCTTTGTATAGTTTTTATTTTAGTGGTGGCTCCAGGCATTTTAGTACTCATAGTTAACCTTTCAAAGTATATGTAGAATTAATATTTTACCATTTAAAAGTGGAATATAAATACCAACACATGATCCCTTTAGTTTTTCCTCCTCATGTTTTGGTACTTCATATCGATTATGCCTACTGTGAATATACATTGGAAATGTTATCAGACAATGATGACATTTTTGCTGTCATCCATTGTACATATTTAAAACTCTTGAGTGGAGAAGCATGGTTTATTACATTTATCTAGTTATTTATCATTTCTGTTATTTTTTCTTCATTCCTGATACTCGTAAGTTCTTCTCTGATATATCCTTGAATAATAAAACATTCTTTAGCATTTCTGGTAGTGGAGGTCTGTCAAGTCTTTTTCTTCACCTTTTCTGAAAGATACTTTCTCTGGATATAGAATGTCTTTTCACTTTTACCAATCTGTGTCTTTAAATTGGGTTTCTTTTAGATATTTTATATGTGTGTATGTATGTATTTTAGGGACAGTCTTGTTCTGTTGCTCCAGCAAGAATGTAGTGGCGTTATCATTGCTCACTGCACTCTAGCTTGGCTCAAGTTACCCTCCTGCCTCAGCTTCCCGAATAGCTGGGAACACAGGTGCTAGATACAACATTTTACAATTGACTCAGCATTTTTATCCATTCTGACATTATCTTAAGCTATTTAAAATTTAGTATAACAATGAGGTTTATCTTCTTGCCATTTGTTTTCTGTATGTCACGTCTGTTCCTTGTCCGTGCTTTCCTACATTTTTCCTGCCTTTTCCCAATTTTGTACATTTTATTTTGTTTTCCAGTTTCTATCCACTATCGACTTTGTTTTATTTTCTTTGTGCTTGCTCTGGTATATACAATATAATCTATCTCCACACAATAGTATACTATTTTCCGTGTAAAGTAAGAACCTTCCATTTTCTCCCTCCATCCTTTTGCTATGGGTGTCAAAATTTTACTTCTATGTTTCATTATAAACCCCGGTAATTTTTTTTTTTTTTTTTTGGCTTTAATCAAGTATATTTTAAAGAAATTAAACAATGAAGAGAAGTTTTAGTTTACCCTTCCATTTACTGTCATAGCTCATAGCAACCTTAAACTACTGGGCTCAAATGATCCTCTTGGCTCAGCTTCCATAGTAACTGGGACTACAGGTGCCCACCACAAGGCCTGTCTAGTTTTTTTTAAGAGACAGGTCTCGAGCTCCTGAGCTCAGGCAATTCACCCACCTTGGCCTCCCAGAGTGCTAGGATTTGAGGCGCGAGCCACTGCATCTGGCCCTAGTTTTTCTATTTTTAGTAGAGGTGGCATCTCACTCTTGCTCAGGCTGGTCTCAAAGTCCTGAGCTCAGGCAGTCTACCTCCCTCACCTCCCAGAGTGGTAGGATTACAGGCGTGAGCCACGGCACCTGTCCCCATTTACTATTTGTTCCTTTAGGTGGATCTGTCTTTATCTGGTATCATTTTCCTTTCTCCTCAATAACTTTAAGATCTCTTACAGTATAAGTCTTTCAAAATCTCTTACAGTGTAGGTCTGCAGGCAGTATTTCTGCATTTGTCTCAGAATGTTGCTTTTCCTTCATTTTCTCATTTAGAATTCTGGATTGAGTTTCTTTTTTCCTTTCTACATTTTGAAAATGTCCTTCCATGTTTATCACTATTCCTGTATATTAAAGTGATTTTTTTCTGTGGATGCTTTTAAGATTTTCTCTTTAGCATTAACTTTCAATATCCTAATTATGATGTGTCTTGGTGTGTTACATGTGTATAATAATATTCACTTGGGCTTTTGTGAAGTTCTTCAATGGTAGTGTGTATAGTTTTTGTCAATTTAGGAAATTCTGGTCCTTATTTTCTTGCATTTTTTTCCTATTATTTTCTTTACTTTTGGTGCTCCCTGGCACTAGTTTTACCTGGTAGATCACATAATACTGTCCCATTGAGACTGTTCATTTATTTATTCCATTATTATTATTATTGTTGTTATTTTGCAGTGTTTGGCCGGGGCTGGGTTTGAACCTGCCACCTTGGCATATGGGGTCGGCACCCTACTCCTTTGAGCACAGGCGCCGCCCTATTTATTCCATTGCTTCATTTTACATGTAGTATAGATTCTAATGCTCACTTAAAGGTTCCCCACCTCCCTGTCTTTAGCTTTACTCAAGGGACAGTTCAGCCCTAATACAAAGGTGTGTCCTTCACGGCTCTCCACTCCAGCCCAGGACTCTGCTTATGAACCTTGGAAATTATTCAGTTTAAAATGCTCCTCTCTTATTTACCTGTCCTCGTGGAGTTTTACCATATCAGTATGCCTAGTACTCAGCCAAGACTCAGGGAGATCAACAGGCAGATTTCTAGGGAGTATTCTCTGTGTAGCTCCCTTCTCATCAGAACTCAGCCTGGCAGCCTTCAGCACCCAACCTCCCTAAATTCTGACTTTTTTTTTTTTTTTTTTTTAAGACAGTCGAACTCAGTCATCCTGGGGAGAGTGCCGTGGTGTCATAGCTCACAGCAATGTCAAACTCTTGGGCTCACACAGTCCTCTTGCCTCAGCCTTCAAATTAGATGTGACTACAGGCATGTACTACAATGCCTGGCTTGGTTTTTCTATTTTGGGTAAAGACGGGGTCTTGTTCTTGCTCAGGCTGGTCTCGAATTCCTGAGCTCAGATGATCCACTTGTCCTCCCAGGATGCTAGGTATACAGGTGTGAGCGACCACGCCTGGCCTAGAAATCTTAGGTAAACCTAACATAAGCTTTCAAAGTTGTGGAAAGAGAAGAATTTTCAGAATGCATAAGGTAAATTCATTATTGTAATGCTTGGTAATTCTATAAAACTTATTTGCAGAATGCATAAGGTAAATTCATTATTGTAGTGCTTGGTAATTCTATAAAACTTATTTGAATGATTTAATGTTCATGTTTTTGTTTCAAAATAAGGGATTTTGTTTTACTCATCTTGCTCATATGACAGGTACTTTTTTGGCAAGGAAAAATAGGATTTTTTATTTAATGTTCTCAATAGAATATGTATGTTATAAAATACAGGTGAAACCTCTTTTATGTCTAGATTTAAAATAAAATAGAATAAAATAATTTCAGCACCTATCAATATAGCACTGTTCTCAGTTGTCACTAATTCAGTTACATATGTTTTCCTTCTTTACAGGTTCAGTTTAACTTGCAATTTACAAAACCAAATACATCAGTAGGAGATGTTCAGTCAGGAGCAACTTGCTCAGCTGATAAGGAAAAGTAAGTACTTACTGACATAAAATGTAATGTTAATGTTTGGACTTTTGAAGGTTATCTTATAGAATTTTTACCAGTAGTGTTTGAAAGCTATGGTGCCCATGTATATATCTGATACATTTTAAGTTACCGATAAGTAGAATTTTTAGTCACTTTTAGCTATAAAAAAAAAATTTCTCATCTATTTTTTTTCAAACTGTGGAATACTCATAGACATATAGTAGAATTTTATTTGTCTCAATAGATTTTCCTACATAACTGAAGATTGCCCCTTTTAAGTGTTCTTGGCCATATACATAGAAAACTTAAAAGAACAAACTAGTCACGGTCAGCTCTTTTTGTTTCTGTTCTCTCGTATGGTATCTCTGCCGCTGAAGTGCACCATCTTCCTGATTTATTACGTACAGTGTAACATACTCTAAGAAACCAGCAAGTTAATCTGCTAGAAATATATGGTGAATAAGAGTAAAAAGGTTTGGGAAATTGTCCCACGGGTGACGTGAATAAGCTTTAATGCCAGTTTGTGACTTGTTCTGCCTGCTCAGATTCTTTCCCTAGCTTTTAGGTCTTAAATAGGGGTTAGATAGTAAAGTCTGTTGACTCGGTGACTTATGGTTAAATTAAACAACACATACCTGCAGACTTTTCTTTCTGGGTGGAGTTCATGCTTGTAATTTTTTTTATCATCACGGTTATTTACTTACAATGTAATAAGCTTTAATGCCTATCTGCTGAGACTCATTATGAGTTATCACAATCTCAGTACATTACAAACTAAATTACTAATAATTCAAAGAGGGTTTTTATCCTTTTTTTTTTAATAAATCGTAGCTGTGTACATTAATGCGATCATGGGGCACCATACATATCCTAGCTTCTTAGGTCTTCTTTAGGGGTTTTGAAATTACTACTAGGATGAGTATTAAAATTTTCAGTGTTTGTGAACTTCTCCTTTTAAAAAGAAGATCAGAATTCTTAGAGGCCTTGGAATGTATGTATTTGTTATATTTAATCTCACACTTGTTCACAAGGCACAGCACCTGGTATTCCTATTAATAGTAGAGAACGATGTTTATCCTGTGTATTTATCATATACGCCAAGAGCAGCTTTATTACCAGGAAGTATGACGATCCTATTTACAGTCCGAAATGAAACATCTGTGCATAAAATTAGGACTATTTTGAGTTTCTTCTGGTTCATTTGTTGTCAGCTAGCAAAAAGTGGCAGTGGGCTATCAAGGTTGAGAAAAAAGTTAAAATTGAAAAAAAATGCCTATTCACTCTTTTGAAAATGATGTAAAACCATCAACAGCATTTAATTTTAAGGATATACTGTCATTGTTCTGCAAAACCTTTTTACTTCATATTACAAGTGTACTACCAGGGAAACTTAACATTGAACAGATGGAGAAAGAAGGAATGCAGTGGTTGGAGAAAAATAGAGATATTCCATTTTTGTTTTCCAAAATTTCACCCTTTATTCATCTGCTCAGAGTTCATTATTGCATATTATGTATTAATATTTGACAATGATTACTTTAAAGCACTACAAAATTTTGAAGAGCTTTTGGTTAAAGGAAAAATAAATCTTATTTGTTTTAAATACAGAATGAGATAGAAATTAAATAGTGATATTCTCAATGCATGCACATATATATTTTTCTTGTTATCACTGTGCTATTTAAAATTTTATAGTATTTATAAATTTAAAATTTTAAATATTTATAAATTTTAAATTTTCATAAATTTAAATTTTATAGTATTTATAAAATTTATACTTTTAAATTTATTTTATTTATAATGAATTTATTTTCATAAATTTAAAGTTTTATAGTATTTATAAAGTTTTCATTTCTTCCACGGTCCTTATCTCAGCTCTTAGAATGTTTAACTTGTTATAATTTACTATTTACTGAGAAGGACACTTTTTGATTTAAATGTAGGTAAATTATTTGCTTAGGAAACCAGTGAAGAATCTGACCTGAACAAAGTTAAGGTATAAATGTAACTTATCTTATACATAGTATATGCATATACTTCAAAATTAACTACTAAGTAGAAGACTTGCTCTTGTTAAATAAGTTATTTTCCTCTTAAGTGGTGAAAATTTAGGGCTGGAATCCAAATACCTGAAGAAAAGGGAAGATAGCATTCCTTTACGTGGACTCAGCCAGAATCTGTTTAGTAATTCAGGTGAGAAGACATTCTGAATTGGATCTGTACATTGTGGTTCACTTGAAAGTATAAACAAAGCCTAAGTACCCATCTTTTTTGTGTCCTCCTTTGCAGACCATCAGAAGGAGGGCACTCAGGGAGCACTGTCGACAGCCTCCAAACCCACAGTGCTCCCCTCCACGTCTTCAGCATATTTCCCTGGGCAGTTACCAAACAGTTAACTCTAGTGTCATGGTTTACTTTTTATTGAGATTTTAGAAACTGGGGTAGTTAAAAAATGTTAACAGAAATCAAATCCTGAACAAGTTAAGTTTCAGATTTTACTTCAACAACTGTTTTGTTTGGATTCTCAATTTAAAGCACTGCTGTCATTTATGGCAGAGTTTATAGGAACAAATTTGTACTCAGGGATTGGTAAAGATTCTGAGTAAATGACTTTTGGTTTGTCAAAATGGTGTTTTATAGATAATAGTATGAATTTTATTAAGCTAATAACCCTAATAAGATTCAGTTCTAAGGAAAGAGTTGACCCTTATAAGGGAGACCCTAATCATACTGAAAATCTGAGTAAATTAAAACCTGTTTAGAATGTAATGTTAATAGTATGAAACCAAAGAATGCTAATAATTCATTTTCATTGGTAAAAGTTTTAAATTTGCCACCTGAAATTATGAGGGAAAGGGAGTCTTCTAAGACATCTTATATATTAATGACACTTACACGAAAGGAAGAAGTCCTAAATTTACCTTAAATGACTGAAATGAATTAAGCCTGAAGAGCAAGTAATAAATGAGTATTTTCTTTGAAATAGTTATTGAATCAATCTATTAAATAAATTCGATATATTTGTAAAAATAATTTGGACAGTGTATTTATATGACCAGGATTAGCTGAAAAGATTTTAGTGCTTCCTGAAAAGTTTTCACTTACCCAGTTTTTCTCAATTTGGATTTTTATTAGTTATGCAGTTAAATCTGTATCAGTGGAATTTTATTTTAAAAATTGGCATCATATAAAATCTTTAAGAGCATCATGAATTTTCAATGTAAGTTTTTATATCAAATCTTTGGTTGATTTTAATGTTAGTTAATAAAGTAGGCAAAACAAATAATTCTTAGAAGTTACAACTTTTTGTCCTTATAAGTAAAAGTTTAAAGAAAATTATTTCTTAGAAAAATTAGGTGATTTAAAAAAAAAAAACTCAGAATCATAGAGCCCCTGTTTTCTTACCAACGACCACCCAAATACCTAGTAGCTTTCTCTTATATGCTTATAACAAAATCAAATTTTGTTGATGTTCATGTGTTAATTTAAAAATTATATTCAAGTACTTTATTACAGTTAAGGAAAAAGACATTTTGTGACATTAATGACATACTAACTGGGTTCCATGGTAAGACAAAGAATCTTTGCTAACATTTTTTTTTTATGCAGTCACTATCTGAGTCTTATTCTTTAAAATTGCTGATAATTGGGCGGCGTCTGTGGCTCAAGGAATAGGGTGCCGGCCCCATATACTGGAAGTGGCTGGTTCAAACCTGGCCCCGGCCAAAAACTGCAACAAAAAATAAATAAAATAAAATAAAATTGCTGATAATTAAAAACTGTCTTCAACTAAGGATCTAATCTGAAAATTCAGAACTACTGTTAGGCAGTGACTCCCCTCCCCCGTTTAGATAGTCTATATTAGTAAAGTAAGACTAGTTAGAATGACTTGAAAGCACTTACTGTTCTGGAAAGAAGCTTCTTGATGATATTGGAATCTGGTTTGTTATAAATACTGTGTAATATATATGACACATTATGACAGGTTTGGATGGAATACATGACATACAGATAGCTCTTTTTTAAAATACACATATCCTTTTCCATATATACACATGGAAAATTAAATTTCTAAAAATAGGATGAATATGATTCTGATACCAGCTTGCTGAAGGCTTCTTTTGTATTAAATGTATATATACATAGGCCTTTCAAGTATTCTTTGTTCTACCTCTTAAACCTTTATTGGAAATTGTTTTGCAGTGTAAAATGTACATGGGTTAATAATCAAAATGTTGCATTTAATGTTATTTCTATAAACTGTGAGCTTTGTAATAACGTATTAAAATTTACTTTTGGAATATGACACATAAAAAGTATATAAAAGAAATAAGATTGATGGCAACATCTATGCTTAGACAATCAAGTACTTCTGATTAATTTACATACCAAGGTTTCATTTCTTTCCTCTTATCTTTCTATAAGAGTATTTTTTAGTGAAGGAGAAGAATTGGATTCAAAGAAAGAAGAATAAACCTTTGTTTTGTCACTGTAAAAACAAATGCTTATTGGTAACAAAGCCAAAACAGGCCCTGTTGGGATTCACAGATCAAGACTTAAAAAAAAAAATCATTAAAATATTTAATTTTATTAATTGAATATTTACATTTCTTTTAAGACCTTATTTAACCATAGTGAGTGTTCCAAATTTAAAAAGCATTAAGCAATAACCACACACAAGATGAAAACAGTGTAAACTATACAATACTTTATGTACAATTTTTACAAAGTAACACTTTTTTAAATAATATAACTGGACACAAAAATATACACTTTAGAGAAATTCACATCAGTAATTGTATAAAGCTCTCCTCTAGGGTCCTGAAAATTTAGGACAAACACTAACTCTGTAAATAAAGTGTTACTGTGACAGTCCTGAAAGGCCACTATATATATTTATCTACATATAGATATCACATTGACATTTTCAAGGCTACCAGCTTTACTATATAATTTTTAGAATATGTATTCAAGTGTTGAGGTTCTTATGATTATGCAAACATTAAAAGAATAGTGGTATAAGAAGTATCGGGGGAACAAATTTGAGCCGACATTTAGGTTTATGGGCTCTGAACACCCCAATTGAAATTCTAAATGGCTGTACTTTTTCACTTCAAAAAACGGTCGTGAATGTTTAAAATAAAATTGTTGCTGCAAATAAGCTTGAAACATGATTCAGATTTAGTATAATTTTCTTAGAAGAGTTTTTTTTTTTTTTTTTTAAATGCAAACAATTCATTTACCATTTCTTTTACTTTTGTGCATCTGCATTAAGGCTTTGAATTATTTGACCCAAGATTTTATAATATTAAAATCTGACTCAGGATTTTACAATGTTAAAACAAACAAGTCCACAACCATACTACCTACTGTCTCACTGAGGGTCAGCATAAATAGAGTTAAAGCTCAACACCTTAAGGAAATGGTAGCAGAGACATTTGCTAATATCTAAGAAGTTACATATATAGTTTTTAATTAAAGGATGTATAATAAAACAAACAGCTTAGTGGCAAGAAACTGGTGCTAATAAACAAAAGGTTTCTTTTCAAAAGAAATTGTAACATCTTTGGAAACTGTCCGGTTCA